>VYZM01017494.1:23961-37843 GCA_013398915.1 Dromas ardeola | reverse complement strand
AAAAAAAAAAAAAAAAAGAAAACAAACCACTTTTCTTAGTAATTAATCTTTCACTTAAAGATTTTCTGTAATATTTTTACCAAGCTCGAGAAGAAGAGGTAAACCTAGTTTTCAGAAAAAGCCCAAAACATCACAGGGAATCATTAGAAATTAAATACACCAATAACTGTACCATGTTATAACAATTAAATTGGTCTAAAGAAAACATATTTATTGACAAGAATTTTTAGAGCTTTATTTTTTTTTTTTAAATCTAGTTAGAGTGCACATACTAGAACAGGATGTACTTAGAATTAAGCAACCCTATTTCAGATCAAAGGGTTTTAGAGCCATTTCTAGCCAGAGAATGACATTATTTATACTACTGTCTCCACAGAGGATAAATCCATTTCTTGTTTGAAAAGGTTAGGCAATAAAGAGAGATTTATAAAACTAGTACAAATAATTGGTTTCCTTTTCCTTATCCTTTGCTGGCTTCAGTACACATTGGATAACCTTAAACCTCACCCAGTCTGGAGCAAAATATTTTTACTAAGATTTTACATTACTGTTTTTCTAAGAGATCTGTATAATTATAACTAAGTTTGTACTGAATCGAAGCCATATTTTAAAGAGAGACCTATGTGCATATATTTTCTCATACTGTCCTAAAATTCACATTATGAAAAGCTGATTTTTCACAAAATCATTCTTCTATTTCACTCATCTGTGGAAAATAATAATTACAAAAATTCAGAAGACAAAAAGATGGGAATAAATTTCTAGTTTTAAACACTGATACTAAGAATTAATTTAAAAGAGAGTGAAGGCAACAAAAATAAGAATTAATTATCTGAAATATGTAGACTGATACTAGATTTTATTATGGTTTACTATTTAGCTTACTTCTTGATTAATAACGCTGGTAAGTCCGTCTATCTAGCCATCATTTTGTATATTGCAAATACTATTTAATTTTCCCTTAAAAAACACAACAATAAAAAAATATTTTTAATTGGTTAGCTAGAGGTAGCCCTTCTGAAAAAAAAAAATGCTTTTTGCTATGCTGTGGCAGTCATTGAGATAATTTCCTAAGAATATTTGTAAATCAAGGGTTTCAAGATTTTATTGCATTTCACACAATGTCATTGATACTATCATCAATGGCTACAACCTATCTTTAATAGCATGTCAGACTTGCTGATGACTATCACTGACTACACAATGTGTATAAAATCACTCAAAATTATTTTTAAATAAATATGAAGAGATGAGACTTAGTATGAAATCTTACGTATCTTATTTTCTATTTATCCATAAAAGAGGCAGAACAATGCCAGCACAGAACAAGATTTCTTTTTCTGTGTAATTAAAAATTACCCATCTAAAACCACAATTGTAAAGGAAGAATTTCTCAGCAAAATGGTTCAGCACTAGTTTTCATGCTCTAATTTAGCAATTTGATCCTGTTAAGCAGAAGACTTGGGTACATACTTAGTAGTAAGTTTCACATACTTAAAACTTTTTGATTTCAAAGTGACTTAAGAATGAGCTTCAACATCTTGCAAAATTACCACTTAACTATTTCGTGTTTCTTTGATGACAGCCTGACAAATAATTCAAATTACTACAGCACTTAATATACAACTTTAACACCTGGGCACCAGAAACTAGTGAATATTCACTTATTCATTTCACATAGGCCAATGGGCAATAAATCAGGCCTCATGGCTAGAATGCAACTTCTTACCTAAAATGGACAAATTGAATAGAACAAAAAAAAATTTAACTTGCCTATAAATAAATGCAGCTTTAGAAGCTTTATTAGTCTCCATAGAAAAACATACAATGAATATCCAGCCAAAAGGAATGATGCAATATCACAGAAAGTCGTAGAAGATGTTAAGAGGGAGAGCGTTCCCTTATTTTTCTCAACTAAATAAGTAAATAGCCAACTGCCTATAAAACACATTTTTATCATATAAAAACCCAAACATCACAAGCAAAAAAGATTATCAAGAACTTATTTTAAATGTTATATATTTCACTGTGGTCCCTTTGAACAGAGCTTCACATGCTGCTCCAGCAAAAATAATAACTTGGCTAACAATTGTGGGATTGTGTTTTCAAAAACTAGGTTAACATTTTTACATTGCTTCCCAATGAAAACACACAAAAAAAATAATAACAACAATATCACACTTCAGGAAGAATGAATTAATACAGGCTCATTTATCATTAGGTATATAGATATTCTACTGATGAAATGCCAAACCTAATCCTTAGCTAACAACAGTGGCAGCGAGGAAGCTACAAGTACAAACTCGTGTTTAACACAACAACATTATTACAACAGGTAATAATGGTCTTCAAGTAGACAAAAAATTTCTTGCGAAAAAGACACTTGTTCTCCATCTCCACAAAATACTGGACAAAGATTAAATTCTTGCTATTTCAATAATAATGACACAGCCAGTCAAAGACTACGAAAATATGTGTAATGCTGAAGACTGCAAAGCATTACTGACTGCCTGGGGAGTTTACAGACTTCACGCTGGAAGACTCCAAAAACAGGCCAGGGGACCTACGTCCACTCAGGTTTTGAACACCTCCACCGATAGAGATTTCACAACCTCTCCGAGCAACCTGTTCCACCCTCACAATAAAAGAGTTCCTTCTTGCGATCAGATGGAATTTTCTGTGTTTTTTTGTGCCCATTGTCTCTTCTCCTGTCACCAGACACCGCTGAGAAGAGTTTGACTCCCTTTTATTCATTCCTTTCCACCAGGTATCTACAGACGTGGCTAAACTATCCCCTGAGCCTTCTCTGCTCTGGGCTGAACAGTCCCAGATGCCTCAGCTTTCCCTCATATGGCAGATGTGCAAGTCCCTTAATCATCTTTGTGGCTCTGTGCTGGACTTGCTCCAGTAAGTTGACATCTTTCCTGTACTGGGGAGCTCAGCAGTGGACCCAGCACTCCAGATGTGTCTCACCAGGGCTGAACAGAGGGGAAGGATCACCTCGCTTGACCTGCTAGCAACACTCTTCCTAACACAGCCCAGGAGGCTGGTGGCCACCTTAGTCAAATGGGTGCATTGCTGGATTATGGTCAAGTAGTTGTCTACCAGGACCTCCCGTCCTTCTCTGCAGAGCTGCTTCCCAGCCCGTCAGCCCCTGGTCTGTAACCGGTATGTGAGGTAATTCTTCCCCAGGCACAGGATTTTGCACTTCCCATTGTTGAACTTGATAAAATTTCTCTTTGCCCAGTTAGATTGCCTCAAAGTAATATGAAAGGCCAAAGTGTAAGGCAGACAAATTCTAGCTACAAGGTTCTGTTCATCACAAGAAGCTGAGAAAGTGTTCCAAGCACACCTGATGTTAATTAAACCTTTCCTCCTCCATAACATCTAATACAGGCTAGTTGAACTGTTGGCCTGATCCAGCACGGCCCTTTCATGTTCAGGAAGTTAGCATAAAAGGTGCAATAAAGTAGAAGGAAAGGAAGTTAAAAAAAAAAAAAAAGAAAAAAGACATTTCTCTTGACAGGAACTCCTTTTGCATTCATCCTCTTTATTATTGACATACACTTGGTAAGAAATATCTCCAGTCCTTGTCCCTTCTGAACTAACACACCTTTCACACATTTTTAGTGGTAGCATTGCAACCTGATCTATAGATTGCAATTACACTATCCTATTGCTCCTCATTAGTAATTCCTACTGATCCTACTATTTGTCTGAATTACCGAAGCCTCTTCTCACTCATTCAGCTTTAAAGACTGAAAAATGTCTACACTGGCTCTCCATTACTATACAATTCTGTTCCAGTCCACCTTCTTCACCAAAGTAATATTAAGTCATCAGATCTGAACAAAAACTCTGCAACCGTAACCACGGACAACATATTACACAATATCTTCAGTATATTACACATGGGACCTATTTCTGACATTACATTTTACTTCAAGAACTCCACTGTTTAGACGAAAGCATGCAGCACAATTTCTTGCTCTATGCTTACAAATTGATGAAATAAACCATTTTTAAATTTATAATCAAAAACATCAAATTTGACAGTAAAGGATATTTTGTGAGATTGAGATTACTAAGCAAAAAAAATCAATTCTATTTCTTTTTTAATCCCATTCTAATTATCTTTTTAATCTCCCAGTTAATGGAAGTCTACTCTAAATGCTGTTTTATTCTATTGTGTTTCCTTTCAGTTATACTGCAGTGCTCATCTTGACTAATGTATGTCTGCAAATCAACTAGGCTGGCTGTCTCTCCCAGTATCTACTGACCAGAAGGCATAGCCCAAAAGCTAATGAGCTGCTAAACATTGCTGCCATTGAAGAGAGATGTATTGTGAATTTGCAATTTTGCAAAACACCATGCACATAACTGATGATTCCTGTCAGTAGCTGTACTGTGAGATCACGATTGACTCCAAGATAACAATTAAAATGGAATACATTAAGTAACTCGTTATGGATAGGAGAAGCATAAAGCTTGTCACTGACTGTGGCTTCACTTCCCCGACGCGACACCTCATGAAAGCCCTAATGATTTGTCAGGTAACGTAGCTGATGAGTCCATGTATAAAACTTATTTGGAATACTCTATAGCTTTGCTCTACTGCAAGCAAATCACAAATTTTATTTACTTTGGATTATAAACCTCTTTCGTCAGGAGGCCCAGACAGAAGAAAGGCTAAATGATTCAGAAGAAAAGCATTACCATACAGTCATTTCACTCATACAAAATTAAAGATTTAATTCACAAAAGGACATCTTGTTTTTCAAGACCCTTAATTCCACATTGTACTTTACTGCCCTGTGCCTTAGTTCCTATTTCACTGTCGAAAAGAAAGAGATGGCTCAGAACCGGATTCACACAAAAGGATTTTGATAACTCCACTCCTGGACGCAGTATATAAACTGTGCTTATGACTTCCTTTAAACATTGGTGCCCAATTATGAATATAGACTACCTCTATACCACTAAAACTTTCAGGGCAGAAGAATTTTGCTGACACTAGTAAATGCTGAACAAGGAGCACATGAAATCTCATCCCTTTAGAGACTTAGGCATATGTTTCATCATTTAATTCATAAGTCATAATCCTCTAGATTTAGATCTTATCGATTCCCCTTTTAAAAGAAAAAGGGGGTGATTCTTTCCAAATATCGCAACATTTGGAAATGTACCTTCTTTACATTCAGTAGTTCAGTGGTCAAAGTTCTGGCCTATATATCACTGCATCCTCACAGACCATCTCCCTAGCCATCTGGACTGTTTTGAAGTAGGTTCAGTGATAAGTTTGTGTATTCATGGAAACTTAAACAAATAAGTAATAATTATTATTATAAAAAAATCAAAAGTCAGTGAACTCCTGTGACCAGCTCAAAATAAATTTCACATTTACTTTGCTCCTTTTCAGTGAACCTGCTTTTGCTACCTTTGAAGTCTCCTCCACTTTCTGACTCACTTATAGTATAAATTGTTTATATTTTGTTTATGAAACCAAACATCAATATTTCTGTGGCTCCCAATGTGACTGTTGTTCTAGTTACATATTCATTTGTGACTAACTTACATGGATACATATTGTTAATCATATGTGACCTATTTTGTGCATACTGACCAACTGAAGTATACGAATTCAAATGACAATGGAAGTGACTTCGCACATTCATACATTATTATTTCCAGCAGCACATGTCAACCAATTCTATAACAAAGAAATCTGTTGAGAAAAGCCCAAAATGTCAGACTTCAGATTTCAACAGTTTCTTCTGTTTATATTATTCTTCTGATTCTGAGGTGCAGTGGTGAATTTTATACAATGAAAATAAAGCTACACTGGTCAAAGGCTGAGGCTTCTTGGGAAGGCTGCTACTTTAGAAGACAAATGAAAGCAAGACATCATTAAAATTAGACCCATTTTAAACCACAGGTAGAAAATAAAGAAATACAGCAAGCCAGGTTCAGAAATTTTCTATTTCTAATGTCTTATTATACTCCTCACACTAGAGCTGATAGGTTTTGAGGCTTCAAAATTGTTTGGGGGGGGGACCTCTATATTTGGGTTTTTTTGTGTTTTGTTTTTGGGTTTTTTTTTTGTTTTGTTTTTTTGTTTTTTTTTTTTTTTTTTACTAGTTTGCTGTGATTCATTAGATAAATTCCAAGCTTGTTTTTTTGCAACTAACAAAGCATAAAGGACTAATCTATGAACCACTGCTTTCATTGTACTCTCCCTTTTAAGGCCAAAACCCAGCTTTCAAGCAGCACTGAACTTTATTAACATCTGAAGGCATTAGCTCATGAAATATTGGACATTAAAATCAATCAGAGTTTATCCTGGAAGCCTAGACAGAAAATGAGATGTTTCTAATGTAACTTTTAGAAATAAAAAAGGAGAAGGATTTTCATCATTGTAGCCAATCATGGGTGAAAACACACACGGACAGAACAGTACAGACATTTTCATGCTTCGGAAATACTTGCTAAATGTGGATCTGTGAGCAGTAATCAGACAGAAAAAAAAAAAAAAGCACCATTATCCACAGACACATATGATTAACAAGCTGGTACCAATTAAAGTCAAGTGAAATCCATTAGACTAGAAGATCCTCAAAGTTCTGCTCATGCCTCCCTGGGTGGCTACGTGCTGCCTAAATATGCACATGCAACACAGGACAACCAGGAGTAAAAAGTTACTTTTGCACCATTTTGCATCCTTGGAGAAGAGATTCTCTAATATTATTTCCAAAAGCTTTAACGTAGTGTATGACTAAAGTATATTCACTAGTCAAGACAAAAATATTTCTTTGGCCATCTATTAAGGTTTCAAAAAACTGGTCATTGAAAAGTAATACAAGTAAAACAAGCCCAAGTCATGGTCTGCTTATGCAGGAATACTTCAATTTGAGCATGTTCAAAACCTGAAAAATCTCTCTTTAGTGTTTTGTGAAAAAACACTTCTTTATTTACTTATTCAATAAAACAAGATTTTTAAATATTCATTTTATTCCAGGCTGATTCATGTTAAATACATATATATATATATACACACACAAAAAAAAAAGCTTTCTTCAGGAATATCTTTCAAAAGATTAACTTGAAAAATCTGGGATCCATTCCTAAGCTTGAGAACAACATTAATATTTTCTAGCTTAGCTTGCTTATCTACAATGGTCTTCTACAATTAAGGTTATTGTCAGTAGTTCTTTTATCTGTTGTTTCTTCTACCTCTAATTTAAAATTGCCATTTACCAAATGGCAATTTACCAGGCAAAATGCTGGCAAAACTGTTGATTTTCCTAAGCAATTTAGTTTTATCTCCTCTATTGTAGATTCTCTAGGTAATCATTTCATTCTAGTAAGGCCTCTACACCTTTTCCAACTCTTTTGGAAGATAATACATTTGACTGTTAATGAACATGTCAAAGTTGAGACCACTTTCTTGATTAATATCAAAGTTTCTAGTTCTAAACTTAATTCATTAGAATTTCTGAAGAATTTTTGCTTTTACCTATCTCATCTTTATTCGAAATTTCAGCCTCAAACGAGTACTCTGCTTGAACTCGCTGGGCTACAATTTCACAAAGCTCTTGCTCCTCTCCTGGTCAGAACCCTTCTACTGTAGCTTCAGATCTAGGTTGGGTTTTTTCTTCCAAGTTTATGACATTTTATTACTAAGAAAAAAAAAAGACAAACAAACAAAACACCCAACCAACAAAAAACGTCCAGCCACAAACATGGTTTCTAAAACAACCACTACCACCACTAATCAGTCTATTCAAATAAAGACATGAAATTCTTTGTTTTCCCCAAATAAAAATAAGTGCCTGAGCACTGGCCTCCCTCAGGCTTTGCAGTCCCTGCATCTCTCTCACCCCACCCTGTCTCATCCTTCAAGACATGTTCCTCTTTCCCCTCCTTCCTCCAGGATGCAATTTCAGTGCTCCTTAGCTTAGCAGGCTCCTTAGGCCTACCAGAGCTTGTCTGGGGCTCTAACCACACCATCAGCTGTGATGGAATAACCTAACTGCTGATTGATTTTATCAATTAACTGAACACAGCCACATGTAGAGATGGGCGAGTTTGGCTCCTGCTTGCCAGGGCACAGAAGCAGAAGGCCAAGTCCCACAGAAGTGGTGCCCATCCCGCAGAAGCAGCGCCTGCTGCCTTTCGTGGAATGTCAGTACCCAGTTCCCCCACAAGCTAGACAATTAGTAAATAAGAGAAAAATCAACTGTGAGTAATACAATAACTGTTCCTAATTTCTCCTTAAAGGGGGAAGAAGAGGAGAAGCCAACCCATTGTACTCATGCTGGGAACCAAATTAGTGCGTTCAGAAAGGAAAAGTTACACATGCATAGATATTAAGCAATATGGCTGGAAATAAATGCAAATGAAGTTACAAAACAATTGTACTTCTTTTCCATATGACCTTTCAGATTCTGCTAAAATAAATGAAAGGGGGTGGATTCTTAAACGTTCCTTCAGTGTGGAACTTCATCAGGCATTTTAAGAAAACAATCTATAGAAATTATAAACTCTTAAATTTTTTATTGACTACCTACTGATAAATATCATCACAGTAATGCACGTAAAGAGGTTGGTAAGACAAGCTGCTTGCAGCTTATATTACTAGAAACATTCAATCACCACGCTTATGGACAGGCAGTTTGATACTTCCTGCTTTGGACACCACATAGGAACAGATAAAAGGGTTAATACATACTAGGTATTGTTCTAACAAGCAAGATATCAGCTGGTAGGTGAGACCGTACAGAAAAGCACCACTGAAGCCCAAGGAAAATACCAGCTGTCTCTGCTCAGAGAAGACAGATTACCACCTGTCCCGTTATCTTCCATACACAATACAAGGCATGTTGGTCATTTTAACAGGGATAACTGTACCCATATGCTGTTCAGTTTTGCACTGCACTTTGCCTACTTGTAAATATTCGTGATGGATCATTGTAAATCATAGATTAGCCCAGTGGTGATGTTTAGCTAGAGGCTGAACTTCACGCTTACTTTACCTCCCTGAAGCCTTAATCTACAGTGTGCTACATTAGCGTCACTACTTTGGGCAAACAGAAAGCAAACACATATGCACACGCATACAGACACACCTGCACAAAGGGAGGAAAAGAATTAAAAAAAAAAATAAATTAGAATTTTAAAAAGATTTTAGGGAAGAATTGTTTTACGTCACAGTCTGGTAAAAGAGCACTTAAAAATCTTTGGTTTTATATACTGTGAGAAGTCCTGCTTACATTTTAAGCAATGCACCAAATAGTGGTGTTACAAGATCATAAATACTGTTGTAGCTTTAAAACCAACTGTAAAAAAAAGAAAAAAAAAAAGGAGAAAAGAAAAAGTCTTCCCACATCCTATACAGCTAGAAAAATAAAAATCTGTTCCAGTGCATTTTGCATTTTTAGCAGAAAGTGTCATTTATGACACAAATACATGTTTGTCGCTTTTTTTTTTTTTTTTAAGAACAAAAAAAGAGAATCTCAGCAACAACTTTCTGTTGATTTGGACACTGAGTCTTCTAGGTTAACTGAGAGTTTTTATGTTTAAAATGTGGCTCTGAATAACTAGTTTTATAACACAATCTGAGATTTATAAAGAACTAAGCAAAAGAATCATCTACAGTGTAACTCTGCCACCTTCACAACCACAGCTCTGCCAAAAAAGCAGACTCAACCTGAACCCTCAGATCCCATAGGAGCTGCAAAACTTTATTAGAATATTCTGGCTCTCTGGCTCTTCGTATTATTCTTTTTCTGCCATTCTCTGGGTTGAAAGGAAAAAAAAAAAAAAATGCATTTGAGAATTGCTGGCATGGAATACAGCTGACTGCTGTCTGTCAGCCAGATGTTAGCGGATAAAAGCTGCATCATTTGCAAGGAATAGCAAGGATGTCTGAATAGGAAGCAGGAATACATCAATGGGGAACAGGATGAAGGAACTCACATTTTTAGTGTTTCTGAAACTTCAGAGATTTGGGGTGCTCTCTAGCCTTGCTCAGTCCCTGCAAATACTTTTCCCTAGCAGCTGTTCAGATGTTTGTTTGAAGAAATGTTTGTACAAAATGTTGAAATAATTATTTTGTATGAAGCTGTTGCATCATGGTCTAAATTACTAGTTATTGCAGGGCTCTGAGACAATGCACTGTGGTTTTGATCCAGAATCAAGTATTCACTTATGCTGCTTTCAGTTTTACAAAAAATTAAAGACTCAGAGCCTTGAAAGATTCACACTGAAAGGAAGGACCACAGGTTCTCTGTGAAAGCTCTGCTGACTCACTTATACAACTCACTCTATTAGATCAGGTGTGAAATTGGTGATAGCTGAGCAGAAACTAAACAACGTATCCATCCTTACTTTTTTTGCTAAAATAACAACAGAAATCACAAATCTACCATTAGCCTTTTCAGTATTTTGAAATTTTCAATTTTTCAGACAATAAAATGTCACCACATGTTTACTGATAATATATATTTTAATTCCTTCCTTGTCTGCATTTACTTGATATTAAGTTGCTGAGTTAGCAAAATAACAAAATTAAAATATTAATTCCCATGCAAACCCCCCAAATCTACAGAACAACATGACTGACATATGATTTCTTACTAGAAATTCCCAGACTAGAAAATATAAAGATTGTCATAGAATTAAACCAAGGGAACTTTAATTTTAAAACATCTTATAACATAGTTCAACATGAAAGAAATGCACAGTTTATTGACAAATCACCATAAAATATCCAGTCATTTAATTAGCTTCCATTTCACTGAAGCCGATAAAATTTATTTTATTCTTAGCTGAAGCAAGTCAAGGTTTTTCTTGTGCTGATGTAAATAGCAACTGAGATTTGCATGTTGCTTTTAATAAAGCTTCAAGAAGATATGATTCCTTAATATAAATTACCTTCTTATAATGTGTTTCCCTATTTTGTAAGGGAAATACACATTCCTTAAACTAAATTTTAAAATAAAACTTGTAAATCTACTGAAATACAAAATAGTTTTTATATCTGAACTTCAGATACATTATTTACGCATATTCTATTTCCAGGTATATGCAGAATTACATAACTTAATTACCTACTGAAATACAAAATAGTTTTTATATCTGAACTTCAGATACATTATTTACGCATATTCTATTTCCAGGTATATGCAGAATTACATAACTTAATTACCATATGTTTCCCTCTGAGCATATTCAACTGCATGTAAAAAGGATTTTATAGAAGTTAATCATATAGCTGTCAATACTCTCAGTCTGACCAACTGCTAAGTTAACTTCTCAGCCCCGGTAGTGTGTCACCCTGCCTGTGCCCCCGCCACCTGTGCCAGAGTTAATACTTGAGCGTCAAAGACACAGTTCTGCTTCAACTTCAAAACGGCAGCTTTTGCAACTCCCACTAAGTCTAACCACAATAGCTGGGTAAACAACAGCTATAATACTTCATTGAACTCAGCAATCGGTCATGGCTTATTATAAATGGACCAAAAAAACCACACAGATAAAAAATAAACAGGACTTTTTACAGCTGTTTTTACAGAAATTAAGGAATGCCTCAAGATCTTTTACATATCAGAATTTCTTTCAAGAGTAGAAAAATTAAGTTAACCATTAAAAATTTTATGTTATTTCACAGGTTTCAGACATAAGAGTTTACTCCCTATAAAACAGGCTAATATTTTACCTAAAAACCTGCAGCAGGATGTGACTATATTATACTAAACAGTAAATACTGTAAAGACAAATTTATTGGGTTAACTACAATATTAAATGCCTAAGTTTTCTTAATACTCAGTTCAAACAAACTCTCCTTCTGGAACATAACCTTATAAATAAACAAATTAGTTTAGGCACTCAAAGAACAAATCTTCCATGCAGTCAGAATTTTATTGCTTGAGTCTGATTAGACCTTTGTTTCAAGTAACTGAACACAGTTGAGTAACCTAGGTGAGAAACAGTGGTTCCTACCAGTTGTCATTACTTAGGGCTAATATATCAGGTAAAATTCAAATAAGAGAAAAACAATTGTGGGCACAACTACTGTATAGGAAGACAGAAGTCACAAAAAGATGGCAAAATCTGGAGGAATGTGGTTTTTTCATACCTTTACCAAATACATAATTATAGTCTGGCAGCAATATGCCATAGCCCTGCATGCTACCCTGACAGCAAGATGAGATTACCACCTTTGGCTGCTTATTCACGCTCTGTTACCAAAAGCTATCCTCTCTGAAAAAGATATGTTTAAATACATTAGCCTAAATGTAGGCTAAGTAACAGCCAGCATAGAGCTCTTCCCTATCTTAGTTTTGTCAAAATAATTCTGTACTGTTTAAACTGAGTAATTTAATTCAGCGTTTTTTTCCAAAACAGATTGTCTTGACAGTGGCTACACATGCAGTTAATGCTGCAACTGAGAGAGGCTGTAATAACTGTAGGGGAGTACGGAAGCAAACAGCCGGGACCAAAACCTCTTAGCTCTGCTTAACTGTAACCAGAAGAGCACATCTGACCAAATTTAACAGAAAAGTGGTTAGTGTCACAGCCAGCCAACTCCCCGCCTCTGTGGGGTCGCGTGTACAGGGGAAAGGGATGAGGCTATCCTCCCAGTCCTCGCTTTCTGAGCCACACCATAGCGAGAGCAATCGTCTGCCTGGAATATAACACAGTCTAGTACTTCAGCAGCTATGATCTGGAGAAGTAAACTCCACAGTACTGGAATCTCTTTCCCCATGCACCCAAAATAGCCTGTGCTTGCTGCTCTTCTACATTTATGAATGAAAGAAATCTTTTTTTCCAGAAAACTTACGAAGAAAGAGTAAGAATCTGAAAAAGGAATAGTCTGTTTATGCTATGATTCCTTTTTGAGCCTATATAATTGCTCAAGCATTTGATTACCTATATTATGCAACTATTACACAGACTACACCAGGTTTGAGTTCCTACAGTGTTGTGATTGATATATAGCAATCCAGACCAGCAGAAGGCTAGAACCAGTTCCTTACTGGTAGGTTTTTCTCTGCAGTCTTAACTCAGTGAGCAGATATCCAGGCTGAGCTATCTCACATAAAACTAATACGAAAATAAACCCTTCCAAACTATATTCAGGTTATTTATTTTAGATGGAGACAAACTCATTCACGTTAACATCTACTGTCTCTTCTTCTCATTCATGAAAAACATAGAATTGTTTAGCTTGGAAGACCTTTAAGATCATCAAGTACAACCGTTAACTTAGCACTGCCAAAACCACCGGTAAACCATGTCCCTAAGCGCTGCATCTACCTGTCTTTTAAAAGCCTCCAGGGATGGTGATTCATCCCTTCCCTGGGCAGCCTATTCCAATGCTGGACAATCCTTTCAGTGAAGAATTTTTTTCTAATATCCAATCTAAACCTCCCCTGGTGCAACTTGAGGCCGTTTCCTCTTGTCCTATCACCTGTTACTTGGGAGAAGAGAGTGACCCCCACTGCACTACAACCTCCTTTCAGGTAGTTGTAGAGAGCGATAAGGTCTCCCCTCAGCCTCCTTTTCTCCAGGCTAAACAACCCCAGCTCCCTCAGCCGCTCCTCATAAGACTTGTTCTTCAGACCCCTCACCAGCTTTGTTGCCCTTCTCTGGAGATGCTCCAGCACCTCAGTATCTTTGTTGTAGAGAGGGGCCCAAAACTGGACACAGTACTCGAGGTGGGGTCTCACCAGTGCCGAGCACAGGGGAATGATCATTTCCCTAGTCCTACTCACCACACTGTTCCTTGATACAGGCCAGGATGCTGTTGGCTGCCTTGGCCACCTGGGCACACTGCTTCCTCATATTCAGCCAGCTGTTGACCAACACCCCCAGGTCCTTT
>VYZM01017494.1:3195-23718 GCA_013398915.1 Dromas ardeola | reverse complement strand
TGGCCCCAATACTGAGCCCTGAGGAGCACCCCTTAAGACTGGCCACCAACTGGATTTAACTCCATTCACCACGACTCCTTGGGTGGTGAATATGCCCGTCCCAGCCATAAGCAGCCAGTTTCTCCAGGAGAATGCTGTGGGAAACAGCGTCAAAGGCTTTACTAAAGTCGATGTAGACAACATCCACAGCCTTTCCCTCATCCACTAAGCAGGTTACCTTGCCATAAAAGGAGATCAGGTTTGCCAAGCAGGACCTGCCTTTCATGAACCCATGCTGACTGGGCCTGTATGTGCTGCGTGACGGCACTCAAGATGATCTGCTCCGTGACCTTCCCCCGCATTGAGGTCAGACTGACAGGCCTGTAGTTCCCAGGATCCTCCTTCCGGCCCTTCTTGTGGATGGGCGTCACATTTGCTAGACACCAGTCAACTGGGACCACCCCAGCTTGACAGGGATGCTGATAAATGATGGAAAGTGGCTTGGTGAGCACTGCCGCCAGCTCCCTCGGTACCCTTGACTGGGTATCTGTCAATGTGCTAAATAAAACAGTGAACTACATGGTCATGGGGCCATTTCCCCTGTGAAACTACACAAAGAATCACTTATCTCACCATACACAAAATGAGCTGTAGCACAGCATCACAAAACCCGCAACAGTAGGGTGTTTTAGTCTGCATCTGAACTGAAAAATCCGGGAGACTCTCAAACTAAGCAGGAAACAGCTTTGGACCATGTCCGGGACTCAGTTCAGACTGTTAGCTCAGGTATCAAGCACCGCTCGCTGCAAACTAGTGGGAAGCAGTCTAAGGACAAAGCCCAGGTTAAATACCCAAAAAGATACTCAGCTACTGGGACTTGCTACATATGCCTGGGAAAGTATCTACAACAGCACTTTTAAAAAGTGTAACACATCCGCTCCCTGCAGCTTATTCATCTCTTCTTACCCTGTTTCTGTATGTTTACTCCTAGTCTAGGTTGTAAGATCTTTTGATCTTGTGAACACTGGATTTCATTCTATGGTCAGTATTAAACAAAAAAAAAAAAAAAAACCACAAAAAAAAAAAAGGTGAAAAACAAACAAGTTTTCTTAAAGTCTTCCTGACTTGCTCAGTACCTATGCCTATAAATTCTGATTTTACAAAGGATATGTTAATAAAATACTATTCTAGGAAAAAAAAAACAATTAATACAGTAGAAAAAAGTTAGACACACAATGATTTATGTTTTCATACTGAAGAATTTCCTTACATATAAGACGAGAAATAAAAGAGTTATGTCAGATACCGTTATACAAAAACAATAAAGTAAATAAACATAAGACAACTAAAGATGTTATGACCAGGATAAAGTAGACTCTTTTTCTCCCTGTAATATGTGATTTTTTGAACTCTGGGAAACATTATAAATCATTTTTTTGGAAAAACTTCATATAGGAAATTGATTAAGTCTTCTTCCCTGTTGCCTAGAATAACATAGGGTCAAATATATATTCATAACAATATATATTATTCATAACATATATATATATTATTCGTAACATATATATATATTATTCGTAAGTGGTCTATACTTTCCTCTATTTTATTTCTTTGAAATATTCATTATAAGTTCTGATCAAAAATGAATATATTTATAAAGACTTTTATTTAATTAACAGAAAAGGCAAAGTAATTTCACATTGCACTTAACTGGAATTTTAATTTTCTCCCACACAACTGTGTGCACAAAAAAAACACTAGGAAAAGTCTGAAAGAGTACAACTTTAAACTTTTCCTCAGTCATCTCTTGCTTCCCCTCCCAAGTAAGAAAGTAGTGAAGCAAGTTACGAGCAACAGCTAAGAGAGATGCCTTATTGGATCAGATTTATGACAACCTGAAATCTATTACTTTCCCTTCTTATAAACTCAGCCATAGTTTGGCATTGACATTATTTTGAACTCTTTCCATATGATTGAAAGCCGACAGGCTTTTAGGAGGCGGGGGTTTGACTAGACGTTCTCCAGAGGAACCTTCTAATCACCGTGATTCTGAGGCTGCTTTAGAAACAACAGTCCGCTAAATTTACATCTTTAAATACTCATATTATTAAAAGTATTTCTAGGTTTATTTTATTTAGTAATTCCACTACTATTCTTATTAAATGAACCGTGCAGCAGAAGACCTTCATGCGCTCTAGACAACAGAATATTCAACTATGTTCACAAGGGCAATAAGCATGCAAGGCCACTTCACACAGACTCTAACAAATCATCTCGCCTAGGTAGTTGCACAACCAACCTCTGTAAAAGCCTCAGCAAGAGCATTTCCTTATTTCAAATACAAAACAAACACATCTGCAATACTCTTCAAATAAAACTTATGATTAATTTCATTTTTATTGTAGGTTCTGTGTTTTTTAAAAGGGACTAAAATTGCTGGCTGTATACAAAAATAGACATGCCGTCAAGAAGTATCTTTGAGCTTAAAAGTCTGAAATAGCATAATCAAGGAAGACACCCTTCCACAAGAGACTGTATTTTCCTCCTGAGAACATCAGGCATCTCAAAAACACTGAAAAAGTTAGGTCTTGCTGGTTTTTTTTGTTGTCTTAAAGTTCATTTTTACCTAAAATGAACTGGGAAATTAATGATTGCAGATTGAGAGAAAAGACAAATATTACTTTAAATATCAACAGCATTTCTCATGAGTGTATGTAACTAAATAATATTTTAGTCTTTTTTGTAAAGAAAATACAAAAAGAAGCCTAAAAATTATCCACAGGAAATATTGTATTTCTTCATTTTTAACCAACTACTCTGGTTTTGCACATTGATCAGACTTCTTGTACTTTTTGCAGACAAAGAACAAATTCTTTGCATTAATTTTTACAACATCCCCGTCCAAATATTCCCAAACAAAATTCACATCCTACTTCAGGCTTATTTTTTTTGTTGCTAGTTCATAGTTACTGGCACTACAACTTTTGATCTAACAAGTAACATTAAACAATAAATAACAGAGGGGAACACTCAAGAGGCGAATCTTAACTGTACCCGCAACAAGAATATCAAAGGCTTTGTTGAACTTTTCCAACTACCTGGGTTTCAGTACAGCTCATCTAAAACAGGAACCACTTCACTCTGGAACTAAACTGCTTTTCTGTGTTCTACAATTGTTACCAATTCCAGTATGGAAAACTTCGCAGATCTCTTTAAAAAAAGCTATAGACTATACACATGAATCACATAAATACACCTATTATTCTTTAATTCTGAAACTTAGTTCTTGTTTCTACCAATTCTGGAAAAGATTTTACTTGGAATGAAGCCTGAAAAGCCATGAAAATATTTTACTTAAATTTTCCTTGAATCCTACAATAAGCGAAATTGCAAACCTCAGTAAAGCTGCCCTAGCAGAATGGGTAACCTGCCTCAAATACTTGTCAATAAAGACTCAGCTGGCAGTTTCTCCTCAAAACACTCAATAAAACACTGCCTTTGTTGTAGAGAACTCCTACACAAAGGTATATGGCCATAGGGCTCTTTAGATACATATTCTACTGAGACCAGGGTAGAAAAGCTATACTAATTCAGGGCCACAAAGCACTTTAATTCAAATCCGGAATACAGCCTGGCTTCCTGGCCTCAGTACTCTCTGACATAACTCCTTTAAAAAAATGGTGGGTTTTTTTTTTCCCCTTTAGGCCAGTTCCACCTTTGCAGTACTGTCTGTTATAAAACCTGAAGACACAATACAGACTTCATTGATACAGACAGTCCTTAAAACTAAAAGCAAGGTGTGTTACTTTTTAAATAGGTAATAATACACTCCAACATATATTTCATATTATTTTTAAATACAAATGAATTTGTCACTTAAGACAGAAAGAACAAATAGAAATTATTTTATGGGATGATCTCTAGAGGTCCCTTCCACCTCTGAAATTCTGTGATTCCGTGATTATTTGCTTTCTAGAAAGAACTTAAAAGATGACATCTAAGGTTTTAAATACCGTAACTTCCAGTGTTCCACTCTATATGTGCAAATGTTTGGCATACTGAATGTTAAGGTTGTACAAACACATCTAATTATTCTTCAAAGAGGGAAAAACAACACTTCAGAGACAGGTGTGATAGGTAGCGTAAATATTGGGGGTATGAATTTATTTATATGAATTCACATTTGTACCAGCAGTTCACAAATAAAACGACAGGCCAGTGCTGACCACTCTGAAAACACAGAGCAGGAAGTAATGAGGAAGTTTTTGCTAACCATCTAAAATGAAAAATACCTGTATTATTTAGCTTGTTAAATGCTGACTGATGCTATCAAAAATTGCACTGAACTTGACAAAGTCAAGTAAGCAAGCTAAATAACTGAGTAATGCACTTGTATCTGCTGTTTAAGAAAACGGTTATCGCCCACCCAGAGTAACAAATAGCCCACAGATTTGATACAATATTATCCCTGTAATTAGTATTATCCTAGTGATGTATGATATGAACAAACATGCAACAGTTTGATTGAACTTTGGTGTCAACGCGGGCTTCATTCTTAGTTCATTTATTTTTATTTCTTTTTGCAAATATTCCAGATTATACTAAAACCTAGTTTGCAGCCTTTGTACTGGTCTATTTGTAAAGACTAATTTAATACAGATCACTTCATGGAGAGATAAAACCTACTTTGGGGAAGAAAAATCTGTAAAGAAAGAAAAATAGCAAATGAAAGTGACTTTCAGGATAGACGAGTTTCTCAAGATAACTAGACCTTCAGAAGACAAATGAAAAATAGTAGCAGTAATAGAGATTAACAGCTCTTTTACTGGAAGCAAGCCCAAGGCTGAAGTAAAAGCTGTGTAGAGGATTCCATGGATAAAAGACAAATATTCTCCACATCATTAAAATAAATGAAAACCTGTCACATTAGTATTTCCCATTCTTAACTAAAAGGAAAACAACCAAAAAAACCCATCCAAACAAAACAATGTATTTCTGTTCCTGCCTACCAGAAATTAAGCAAATAACTGAAAAGCTTGTGGATTTTCCCATTAAAAAAAACTTTCTTTACACTTACTAACAGAAAAGCACGTCTGTATCACCAAAAGACTGCACACAAATCAGCTTTGTCCTCAACTACGGCTTCTGCGTACTTCATCTTTAACTAGAATACAGATACAACAAACAGCAAGATTCCCTGCCTCCTTACAATTTTCATAAACTTAAGTGGTTAAACAATAGTAAAAGGAGACTTCATATTACACTCCCTCCAAAATCTTCGTATGTATTACAAACAATCTATCTAGAACTGCAGGGATTTGCCCTCTATTCCGCTAATGAACAAGTTCAGGTGCCTACATTCACACCATAAAACAGACTTTCCCCAGGACGTGCACAGATGCTCGTACTGGTACCTAAATGGCTAAAGAGATAATTAAATGTTTCACTGATAAATAGAAAAGTGAATGTTTCCAAAATAATCTCCAAATCCTAGAAGAGAACGGAAGTCAGAAAAAGATGTCCCAATCACAAGACGTTAAATAATTATGAAAAAAAATTCTAATTAAAAAAAAATCCCTGGGAAACAAAATCTCTTTCACCTTCACTGGAATGAAAGGCCCTTATGATCTCCACATGCTACCACCATACTCATCACCAGTTCAAATTCTAAACTCTATGGCAGAGACTTTTATTGGCTAGCAAGTTTTATTTCACATCACTAGTAATCCTTACCATAGAGCAAAGATGTAAGAGAAACAGTAATGCCCTACTAGGAACCGCTTATTTTGGATTAATTGAAAATTATTGTGACTACTGTTTTTCTAAACAAAATGGCAAAGCATGCTCAGAAGGCATTTGTGTGTTTCGACCACCTTAATCATCACTGAAACCGCATGCTTAACAGTATTTAGAAAAAAGTTTACTACTTTACCAGAAGAAATCATCCTCCCTTATATTTTATTGCTGTAACAAAGGAACAATTACCTTCCCATCATCGCAAAGCTTACTCTCTCCACCTTAATAAAACACAACATCTGCAAGAATTAACTTTATTTTTATCCATAAAAAGGGTGAGGGCTTTAAGGGAGTATTTTCCAATGTATTTTGGATAAAATTCTCTTTGATAAAGAGTACTTCTTTCCATTAAATTAGCCCTGGTATAGCACTACTGCTTCCTGAATCTTGTTGCAGAAGCACTCCCATTTCCAAGCACACCTTGAGCTCCCTCAAGAAGGTGAAATCTGTAATATTTCCCATTTGGTGCCTTAAAAAAAATATAGCTGCAAAGCCTGCCATAACTTTTTATAGCAGCCATATTACTTCCTTTATAGATGATACAGTAAATCTAAGATAAAAAAATAAAATGCACGGTCTCATAAAAGACCTTTATTGCATGCAATAATTGTAAATATAAAAATGTATTTTGTATTTTATTTGTTAAGGTAGAGTTTTGCTGTATATTAAATTAATAGAGCTTTGAACAAGATGCCTGAATAAATTTGTGCGGGATTTTTATTTCAAGTGAGATATATATGAAATCTATGTAATACACACATGTATGTTTAATTAAACAAAAATTTTAAAAAACAAGATGCTAGTATACATTTTATGTAGAAGATGAACACAAAAAATGTAGGGTATGTTATCTAAAGTTAAAATGTTTATTACTTAAAACAGTTGAACCTTTATGAACACTGACTTCCCGTCACTTGATTTGTTTCCACTTGCAATTAAAAAGACCAATGTAACTTGTTCCGAAGTTTGACACTTGGCAATGCTTATAGAATAAACTGACCTGAAGAGCCTACCTGTGATTATTTATTGCCACTATGCATACGTATTTCAGATATGCTTTCTTACTCATCAACCAGATGGGTCTCCAATACATCTATAGTAGGAACAATCAGATACAAATAATCATCAGGCATTAGACACGCTAAGCCATATGTCTCAACAAATCATCTTAGCCAAAGTAATAGCCTTCAAGGGAAGTAATTTTTATTTCTCCAAATCATTTAAGGAGAAAGACAAAAACTCAAATGATTAAGGTCAGGAATAAAGAGATCATTACTCTTAATTTACCTTCCCGTGCTTCTAGTCTCAGACGTAATACAACAATGAACTTCGGGCCAACACCACATACCGGCAAGAACAATCCCCTGTTCACTTTCACAGCGGAAGAAGTTACTGAATTCCAGAGAGGCCGCCAACCCAGTTTACAAAAAAAAAAGTTAAGTCTTTGGAAATAATAGATGGGCAGAATTTTACCTAGCTTGGACAGATCCATTAACAACAGCTTTCTTGGTTTGTTGTGGGTAATGATCCTATTTCCAGGCCAGCGCCGCAGCTGCTTTTCCAAGACGACCCTGTGAGAGTGTTCCCCCCCGAACCCTCTGTGGCAGGACCTGCCCAGGGAGCCCATGCCCAGGGGCAAGCCCTGGGGATGCAGGGCTGCCCAAGTCCCGGTTCTACACCCTGAAGAGTATCAAAACCTTGAAATCCATAAAAGAAGAGTAAGGGTGGCTCACTAAGGACTAAAACTGCAAGTACAACAAATAGCATGATCAGAAAACAGATGTACTTTTAAGAGCCCCCAGAAACATGGGGTGGGGGGAGGAAAGGGAGGAGGCATGGAGCCCTGAGGACCTGGCACCTTCTGCCACTGGGCAGAGCGCTTCATTTGGCCACACAAGTCCAGCTGGCAGATCTGATGCAGTTGAGGGCCCACAGGCAGAGGTGGCCAAGAATAAAAATATTTGTTTTCTGCGTAACGTGAGAACATCAAGACACTTTTAAATGAAATCTGCTGAGCGAGACCAGTGCATAACCAGCTACTTTCAACTGTTTCCTGCTCTTTTGGCGGTCTATGGATTTACAAGATGCCACCGACATGAATTAGAGGCAGAGACAGTAACCCAAGTCTGGTGAATAGTTAACGTCTTCAGATGTAGACCACAGATCAATTCGAAGTTTCTACTTTCCACTTCAAGTACAAAGCTACTGCACAGAGCCTCGATCAGTCTTGCATATCATCAGCTCATTTCAATACAGGAATATTTCAAGTAAATGTTAAAAAAAGCCACCAACAAACAAAAACAAACACAAAACAAAAAAATCTAAACCTGCATATCTCATTTCATTAAAATATGACCCAAGGAGTCTACATTTCCCACGGAAGAAAGGCATATTAAAAGCTACTACCGTTTTCTGACAACTTGTGCTTCTGTAGTTTCAACTCTAATTCTCTTCTGCCCCTTCTCCTACTTCTCTTGGATTCACTAATTTGTTTACTATATGAATATAAGACGTAAATCTTAAGAAGCCAAAACAGTCTGAACAGCAAATTGCACACTTTCTTATCCTGTAATTCCCCTTACTGTGCTGTTAATTGAAGAATAAATGACAGTAATGAAATAAACTCCTGTGATGCTTTAAGTTCCCAGAGCAGTGTGAAAGCCAAAGAGCAGCAGAATTAGCACTGTTTTACCTACTGATTTACTTCGTAGGCACAAAACTGTTTAGACTTTCTTCAATGTTGTATCTGCGGCCAGGGTAGCATGCATATATGTAGCTTCTTAAAGACAGAATCCCTGCATCTACCTTCATGTAAATATAGTACTAATTGGAACTTCTATATAGTATGAAACGACTTGTAGCCTCCAGTTACCTCTTAACATTTGCTTCAATAAAACTATACGAGGTTGAGCACAAGTCTCACTTATACCAACCTTTTCAAATTTGGAATCATTTGTGCAACTGTTTTCTGAGCCCGTTCCACCTTTCCAATGTCCTTTTTCATGTGTATGTGTGGACTCAACATTCCAATAATGATCTCACTGATGAGTCGCCTATTTCCCAGGATAACTTGGAAAAATATTTTTAGACTATCCAATGTGATTCCAAGTCCTTTTCAGCATCATTACCTTACAGACAGTAATACCTTACAGTCCCATAATGCTAAACTTCTGAACATACACCTTTCGTGTTTACACATATGATGTGACATTTGAATGCAAGCATATATACTTGCCAAGCCATTCAGCTCAAATATGGAGTGTGGACTTAGCTTTACCACTACTTGTTTATCTGTCAACATTTGCCTTACGTGCAAATCTTGCAAGTTGTTACTAATGATTATTGGGTAAATCCATTTTGAGATACATACTTCTACTTCAGTGACTCTTTCTACGTATATGTATTAACTTAGTGGGGGTGTGTGTGTGAGGGGGTGTGTGTGTGTGTGTGTTCAGAGGAAATGGTCACTGCTCGATTCTTTCTATAAACTAGTCAGACAATCTGAAGAAAAGTAAATCAGTTTTTCACCATCAGTTTACACTGCTCTTCTATGGACAAGCTGTCCCCACACTCATCTAATCCCCTACGAAGACTCATTTAAATCAGGTTTCTTTTTTGCCATAACTGAAGTCATGACAAGATTAAAGTTATTTTCTTCTTTCCAGTAACAAAATATTTAAATGATGACAGCATACTGAAGGAGCAAAACCAGGGACTGTGACTCCTAATTACTGCTCCCATTTTCTACCCTCTTAACTTTGAAGCTCTGCATCTATTCTATGACATAGAGCAGAAATATGCATGAGTTGCCATTCTCCCTCCAGAACAGGGAAAACTAATTGACAGCCTGAAGGCTGAATCCAGCCCCACAAGACAGTTTTACTTGGCTCCCACCACAGCCTAGAGCAAGACTGAACATCATGTACTGTGCTAAACAATTTGCTTAGCCCACAGGAGAGCGGGAAAGAAGGAAATGGGAGCGAGGGGAAGTTGGGGGTGGGAGGAACAAAAGAACGTGGGTGATGGCTGACAGGCTAAAAACGTTAGTGTAACTGTTCCAGCACTTTCCCCCCTTCGCCAGTTGCCGATATGGAGAACAGCAAGTGCAGAGCTGAGCTGGAGCAGGCTGGGTCCTTCACAGGGTCTGCCCTGACTTGGGCTAAACCAGAGGAGGGAATGCTTCCTGCTGCAGTGACTTGGACAACCACACCAGGCTCTCGAGCCCACATGCCTTTTGTAACAGGCTTTTAAGAGGTAGTTTTGCTAGATCTAGTAGATAATTAGGGTAGACCGGGAGTGAACCAGTGCCCCAAGAACCCCTAGAAACAGAAGAGAGGAAGGCAGAACCATCTCTACATGGGACCTACCATCACTCCAAAGGCAGGTCACACTGCTGAAGCAGAGAGATATTCCTGTTCTGGGATGTTCATGGTCTGGGCACAAAGTCCTCTTTTTCACATCCACTGTGTATTAAAGTAAGGGGGCTGAATTTGACTTTAAAGGCATTCCCTGAGCATGGGTGAAATTAAAATCAATTACATTCATCTGCTTCTGCAGGAACAGTCCAGAGTCCAGCAGGAACACATTAAATTGAAGTCAGAAAAACAAATATCCCTGTACCAGGCTCTCCAGCACCTTCTGTAGCACCTATATATTATTAGGATTTCTCTTTTGTACCTTTCTCTCTCTGGACAACAGAGGGTTAAATATACAACCATCTTGATATATTCATCTGATCCATGAGCAGCTGGCGGGGGGTGGGGAGGGATGGTGGCCCATAACCATAGGGAATCAGTGATCCAGGCTCTAGAGGAATAAATCCATAGAAGGAAAATTGAAAATTATGAGCTAGAGAACTCGATTTATACCCTACCACCCAAAAGGGATAATTTTTGGAACTTTTCAAAGGACTTCCAAAGTTACTTGCAATTAGTACTAAAAATAGCTACAAAAGATTTCAAATAGTCCTTAAAGCAGAGCAATGAAGAACAGTCTTGTAAGGAACAAATGTAACAGTGAGCGAGTCCCCAGTCTCTCCACGGCTGACAGGCGTCTGTGACCCTCTGAGATCAAGATTTAATTTCTTCCTGTGTCAGTTGTTCTGTCTAGAGAACAGCAATAGTAAGACCACCTTCCTTCCCAAGTATGGGCACATTTGAACACATATAAAATGCTTTTAAGAACTTGATTCGAAATACCTACACGTAAAGAGAGGAGTGCGGACTTTTTAGAGTACTTTTGCAAAGGCAATGTCACAAAGCAATGCTAAGATACTGGAATCGAAGTATAGTTATTGATTCTCTTTCATCTGTACACTGACAATATTTACTAAAATCAGCTGGCCTTTATGATTATTTTTTTCAGTTTTTGGAAAATATTGTGACTATTTTTGGTATAAAAATCTAAATAGTTCAGTCAGCATTTTAAAATTAAGAAATTTGCAATGCCTACCATTACACCTTTTATTCACAACAAATGACTGGTTCACCCCATTAATAATGAAGAAGCTACATACTGAGGAGGTTTTAATTATTTTTATTTTACTAGCTAATCCCATTATGGCAGTTTTGAGTATCTTATTGTCTGCTTCTTCAGTAATTATTACTATACATCTAGTGTACTCTACAAGAAAATTTTGCTATCATGTCGAGTATCTTGCAAAAAAATGCTGCTTGATGCCTATTTATGAAAGAACAGTCCTTTCCATCATATTTTAATTTGTGCTTATTCAGAAAGTGGTATATAGGTAAGTTTTCATATATTTTCAAGAAAATTTGATCCGTTAATAAACCAAAACCATACTTACTAGAAAGAGCAGTCCAAAAGAAGACACAGTTTTATAAAACATCTTAGTAAAGTCACACTATCAGTGGAGCCTTTCCTGTTTTAAAACATGGCCACAGACTACACCAAAGAACTAATTCCACTAATAAAACTGGAGCCAAACAAATTATCTTCAGATAAAGATGTCTACAAGAGAGACTTTCTAGTGTCTGATGAAAAATTTAAGAGCAGCATGGTATTCAAGGAATCCGCTTAATTATTGCCATCTTACTCTTGTGGCATTTTTAGTCTACATACTCTGTATACCCTAGAGTGAAAAAAAAGGGTGGGTTTTTTTTTTTTGACATCAGAGAAAAACCTGCAGGTTTTTACTAAATACTTTGTCTGCAATATAATTGTTGACTAAGGATAAGGCGTTGAGCTGAATACCAGACTTTTAACATTAATAGTTTCTGCCAGTAAAGTGTTTACTAACGGGAACTGAGGAACAAAAGCAACCAAGAATGCCTTTGCATCTGGAAATGGTTACAGAAACCAAAATGGTAACTGTGTATAAAGTAGCACAGTCACATATCCCTAATTTTTTTATTTCTTTTTCAGAATATGGGTTAGAAAAAAGTACTGGACACTCTTGCCTCTTTTTTTTTTTTTTTTTTTTTTTTGTTTTTTTTTTTTTTTTTAACTACAGTGTTTTTAAGTTGTAAATTATTTAAAAAATAATTTTTACTGTTTTCTCCCACTTTATTATGAACTTTTGGAACTGAATTATAGCAGGCATATAGGTAAAATATTAAATTTCAGTCAAGCCAGCTCTAGCATACAGCTCCCCTCCAACCACTTTATATAGCACAGAAGCACAAAGAAGCCCAGTTTAGAGAGTCCACATGTGTTTAATCTTTGATTAATTGAACAAAAACTAAGCGCCTCCAGACGTATTTCTTTTAATCACAGGAAAGATATCTTTTCAGTTCCTTTGCTAGTAGGAGAGAGTCAGCAGATGTCTGTCTGGTCTAAAGGGAATTTCTCTTTCTCTGGAGAAAACAGTTTAAATAGGAGAGGAACAGCCATATGCTGACTATGCACTGCCTAACAGATGACGTAAAGAGGCATCTACTACCGCAGGGAGTGGAACAGGGCAGTTTTCAAATTAAATTTCTTTCAAATTCAAAGCAATCAGCTGAAATCAATTTACATACAGGATGCAAGTTAAGTCAGACAGTTCTCATCAAAACAGCCCACAGACACAAAGATGCAAATCTATCTTTGTCAGCCATACGACTTTTAAGAAAGGTTTTAAGGTGCTGACAGTAAAAAGAAAGAAAATCAATTTCTTGACAATGTTAAATGCAGCTGATACTTTTGTTTTCTGGGGAATGATGATTCGAAATAATAATAATAAACTTCATCCATATGAAGGATTTGCCAAAGGTTCTAAATTCATATAGAAAAAGGTATTAGCACAATGCAAATTTATCTCCAAATTTAACGCAGGAGCAAGTCTTTCAGTACTTCAGGAAAACATGTTTTAAAATGTAGGACTTGGCGGGGGGGCATCAGAACAACCGATGCGTAAGGATTACTAGTCAGCATTTTATTTGTCTGACTTTATTCTTTTGCCTACAGGCCTATGTCCTATATTATCATCTAGGAAATGGAGACACTAAGAAAAATAGGAATAATCTCCTTCACTTCATCTAGTTCTACCAAGACATCAGGGGGTGGTGGTGGTGTGTAGATCAGAGTTTAAAGCAGAAACTGGGGGAAAAAAAATAAATAATTAGACATCTGTTAGTTGAAAACCACACATAAAAACTCCCTTGGACCAGAGGAAGCTCACCAACCAGAAAAAAGGAGACAGCCAATACTCCCAGTTTGTTTGATAACTTCCACCAAGGAGACCCCTCTGAACTCTGCTTGAGGCTCCATCTTTCACAGTCCACAGGGCACAGAGGCTTGAGACGCGGCGCGTCACCTAACGCTGTGGGAGGGGAAGGAGAGTATGCAGCAGAGACTGAAAACAGACTGTGGTATCAAAACCACTCTTTCCTTCTTTATGTAATTAGGATGCCTGCCTTTATTATTGTTATTTCTAGTTGATGTTAACAGTCTGAATTGTCTTCCACAGGCTTCTGAACAGCAACAGCAAAACTATGGAGAGCTTTGGCATCAATTCACTATATCGGTCAGATTCAGGAAAGTGACTTGCATTTTTATCTCAGGCTCATGTTTGGAAAGGAAAAGCCCTTTAAACCTCAACGGTTTTTGTTAAATTATTCTTTTCTCTGAAACTAATGATTGATGAGTCTAAATCTGCAAGGCAGAGCTTCCACCTTGTTCTAAGAACTAATTTCTCCAGTTTTGGTTCAAGGTTTCAGATAGTCTTTTACCAGAGTCACCATCTCACAGAAAGATTGCCACCACATTCTTTGATTTATGAATTTGCTGAGCTGCACTTCAATTTCTGGCAAGACTACAAAATGCATAATTTGCGTGATCATCCATCCCAGCATGGTCACCATAACATCCTAAATTACTCATCATTTTAAGAATAATCAGTATAGTCATAGTGTCATCAAGAACTCTGTTGGCTAAAGGCAATCTAAATTCCTATGTTCCGTATAGTTTCTGGGAAGACACAAATACGTAAGAACAGCTTTCTTGGGTCGAAAAAAGTGCTCATGTAGCCTATTATTTTGCCCTGACTATGGCAGGAGGAGATAACTGCACTGAATAGGAACCTTTTATCTACATGCTGTGTTTCCATAGTAGTTGTATGTCTCGTATGTATCAGCAGCTAGAAAAAGCTTTCATTTGTTGTATCAGTATCATTGTTATCCACTAACAATACCACTGACCTGTAAACTGCTTTGAGTACATAATTAGCTTTAATGTTCAAATACACTGACACACATCCTCAATATACTGAATCTTAGAACTTCAGATCTAGCATGAAAAATATAAACAGTACCGGCCCCCAAACAACTCCATGGAACAACCAAAATTCTAAAATCTTACAACTGTAGACTATACAATCTTCAGATCTTTAAAAATTACTCTTACATATTCCCACATACAAGTTGTATTTTAGATAATATACATACAAATTTCCTTTAAGAACAGAATTAGACATCACTACAAAATGAAGTTCTACCATTCCAAACTCTGTCAGTTAGAAAATATATTTAAGTTATAGTGTTTCCAGTCAAGCTTTGGTGTTTTGATTTTCTATTGTTTTTTGTGTTTTAAGTCTGTACATCATTTTATTCCTTAATGTATAAATTAACCTTGTAAGACACTCTATAGCGTGAACATTCAGTAACTCTGATAAATGAATAAAATAAGGAATGTTGCCTTATTTCATGAGTATAGGCAAGACAGAAGCATCAAAATTTCACCAAGTAATACTAAAAAAAGTACCTCTTCTTTTTGTCTGTCCCATTGCCCCCGCAAGGGTGGACATTTGCCTGAAGAAACCTAGTCTTTGAACAAAACGATAAACGAAAAACACAAAAAAGACAGACCTTTTGTGGTGTCTTAAAACTAACTGCATACTTGACACAAATACCGTCCACAGCTTTTATGGGACTTTGCCAAATAAAATTGTAACCAACATAACAGCACATGTTTGCCATACACAGGCTTTCATTATATCTTGCTGCAAAGTACTACATAGATCATGCGAGTGCAGCAAATCAGCTCTTTCTAGTAGGAACCTCTGTACCAGCATATTGTGGAACCTATCACCCATCCTCAGCAGCCTACAAAGGGAGGGGAGACTCTCTTCCCAAAGAATTTACTATGGCATGTTCACTCCCGCTGACAAAGTTCAGAAAGAAGCTCCAGAATCTATGGTAGAAGTAAAAAGCAATAAAAATATAAAATAAAAAAAAAAAAAATCAAACCAAATGAAATAAAAAAGACCTGCTTTTGACTTGGCATGAATACCTACTCTTCCAAGTGAGTCCCCAGGCAACCAACTAAATCTTAGCTATCTTCACTGTAGGAGTTTTTGTTTCAGATCCCACGTAACAGATTTGATCTCAAACAATTGACATGGAAGCAATGCCTTTAAAGTCAAAGCAGTCTTAATTTATGTGCCCTTCGTACATAGAAATTATTTCTGTCATCATCGGAATGGAAACGATTTTAAATACATTAATACTTCTAGAAGAAGTGTAGTTTGAGTTACTGTATATCACCAAAATATTGATAACTAAGTACGATTTCTTCCGATACGTTTATCAAACACTAAATGGAAGCTGCAGCATGCACCATAGTGTGTGGTGCACACTCCTGGTCCACTGCAAAGAAGACGCAGTGCAAACAAAATGATCGTGAGTTAAAATAGAGTTAATAAATGTTTTTTGTGAAGTGGCAGTACAGATCATGGCTCTAGTAGCAATGTTCCACCAACAACTGAGGGGATCTGGCCTCCCCAAGATGGAGAGAGAAAAGATGAGACTAAGACTAACAATAAATACCGTAAGAAACACTCACAGCTTGAGGATATTTCTTCCCTGATCCGATGAGGTATGAATGGTAAAAGAGCATACAAATGAATAAAGTCAGCAAAATAATTTTAGCACAGCTTTTAACCACAAAATTCTTAAAGTTTTGTTAGTCAGAAATGTAAAAATATAGTAAATGAGGTAGCTGCTGGAAGCACAGAAAATGTAACAGCATTATCCAGTATGTACCACTGTTAAGCATAGTCACTCTCATAAATCTGTTGATCATGGCAGCAAATAAACAGAACTGTTGTTCTGAGGTTTGCCCAATGCTAAACTGATATGGCCTGGTAGGACAATATGCCACCAACAATATGCTTAGTTACTCTCTTTGATGAAGAAAAGAACCAATCGTTTGGTTAAAAAGGGCATATTTTTCTCGGAGGTCATGGGTACCTCAAATCATGGAAATTCTGATACGCATAAGAAATGTTTTGTTCATTGTCACACAACCGAAAAAGGGAGTAACGTGTTGTTTGCCTGATTCCTGTAACACACCAGTGATTGCACATAAGATACAACTTAAAACACTGAACATTTATAAAAATTAAGTGGCATGATTTTGACAGTATTGCATAATGTGCAGCTAAAGTACAAACAATAACTCAGGGAGACTATCTTGCCTAAAATTAACATAAGGCGAGAAGGAATTTTGCAGCTCATACTCTGCATAACACAGGAAAGTCATCACTGATCTTTAGATTCTGTGGCAACTTTTTCTTCATCTGCCAAAGCAATTTCAGAACAACATATTTAATGTTACCAACAATAATTGATGAGGCTTCTGATGAAACCATCTTCTTCTCAAGATAGCTAACTCTGTTTCTTGTAATTCAAAGGAACTTGAAGTGTTTTTAACCATGACACCTACGCTGACTCTATGCCATTTATACTCCTTTTAAATCATTTTAAAACTGCAACAAAGCATTTTTAGAACTAGAACAGCCATCTAATATGTACCGAATACTATGTTACAGCAATGACACAGCTAAAAAAGAAAGAATCATGCCAAATTCTCTGGTGATAAATATACTTCTTCTCTAAAAACTCACTATGGACATGGCAAGGGGTAAGGGGAAATAGTTTAATTCAGTGGGAAACATCAGATTTCATATCTCTATTTCATCAAATAAAACCATCTTAAAGTAATTCAGCCACCTTCTCTGAAATTTGACATGAGCCATGTGTGGATTGCTTGCATGAAAATAAGTTCTGTTCCTAAAGAACATGAACATAGAGACTCAATGCATTGCCTTCACATGTCGGGACAGTACAATTTGAAGACAATCTAAAACTATATCTTGTTTCCACCCAATAGAAGAGATCACCCTAGCATTTTTTTTGTTTTCATTTGGAATCTCCTGAAATATATTTTTCTGTTTGCACCATGCTATGAGATCAGACTGAAATTCTTTAAACATGTCACTATTTCATTTTTCAACCATGCTACGGGACAGTCATGGAGGGCTGTCAGGACAACCATGGAAGTCTTGTGGAAGACCAATTTTTCTAACCCTGAACTAGGAATATAATAGTAGTAATAATACGATTAAATCTGAGTACCATAAGAGCAGTAGTATTTCAATATTTCCATTTGCTGCTCTGCTGGATTTCTGTGCAGCCTCACTTCCCTATCTCCTTTTTCATTTGGTGATTCATATTAGAATTTAAAGAAGGCGTACAGAACAGAAATATTTATATAAAACATGAGCATAAACCCTCGTTATTTTCTTAGAGAGGTTTAATGGGGCAAAGAAATTCCTTATCTTTCACCCTACTTTCACCCTTTTTACAGGCGAAAGTAAACACAACTGAGTAAGCCTTCTTTAAAATGTGACAACATTTTAACATTTAACTGAATATGGAACAACACCATTTTCATTTAATGGGACAAAAAGAGAAAAAAAAGAAGTACAAGGTTCACTTTCCAAACTTTCAGGGATGCAACCCTACTATGCTTAACAGAGAGAGGGTTACCCCCAGTTACTAGAGAGTTAGTTAGTAAAGGAAACAGAACATCAAAAGAGTAAAAATAAGGCTCTATGTGTCTTTAAAAATTAGGTGGGAGACTTAAAGGACTACATTGACATTCAAACTCTCAGCATTCTTCAACTGACTGTAATGGCAGAGGAAAGTAATATACACAAACTTGTAAAAGTAGCTAAAATAATTGTTCTTGCCTTCCTCGAGGAGAGATAACTACAGTATAAAAAGTAGCACATTTGCATGTAACTTTCACCTCATCGCAAAGAAACTTCTCCTAAATGGCGTTACATCTTTTGCTAAGATATGCTTCAGAAGCCGTTTATAGTAATCCAGGCTTTCAACGCTTGTTACAGCTGCATAGTAAAAGTCAAGGTAAACCCACCATTGATAAATGGTAGGTTTTAAGAAGCATTAGCAACAGCACTACTATTACGCCTTCTACGCCCCAAGCAACTTTTGTTAATGCCATTGCTTGCAGCAAGCAATGGTACAGCTTCACCGAATTTTTTGATATGTACTTAGGAGCTTAATGAGATTCTTGTAAAATTGAAATTCATCTTTGTTATATATGCGCATAAGCATTCAAATTAAGTCACTTGTTTATCAGCAAGATATCAACAGCTCAGGTAACAAAATCTGTGAATCTGTTCATTAATTTCAGCTTGGCTAAAAACATTGATGCTGTACAATGGCAGTCTGGAGAGCATGTTCACTAATGTAACACCATACAGACTGAACATACGATGAAAACAATACACAAAGAAATATGATATCTCATTGTGAGAAAGATATTGCTGTTCTAGAACCACCGAGTAGACAGAGCTGTTAAATCATCTTTCATATCAATCCTGTGCTGTGGAAGGTTTTTTTGTTTTTTTTTTAAAGTCACAACATGGCAAGACTATAATTGGGGTATTCCTGGGATCTAATGTAGAAAGTATTTGGAGTATTATCCATTGTAAATTGAAAGCAAATGTGAGCAAACTTTTATACACCAAAGCTTACTTACTCTAAGGTACCATGTTACTGAGGTTAGAGATAACATTCATGTGTACATACTTTACAAATACTTTTGTAAAAGCTGGCTCTTGAAGCAAATCCATGTATCAATGGAAAATAGAAGTGCTGTGATAAAAGTCACCTAGAACTTTCATGGCAAATGTGAAAGAAGTTCACAGAGAAACATGATTTGAAATAAAAATTCACAAAGCCACTGACAGCAAACAAAACCAAATTAATTTGCATTTCATTTTTCTCAACATCCTCAAAAATTTAGAGTGGAGAAAGAAAGATTAATATACTCCTGCAGCTATTGTTAACACCCTTGACATGGGTAGATTTCTACTTAATGCTACATAACAGACATCCACGAGATCAGGAGATAAAAATTTTCCTCAAAAAGGACTAACTGGAGGAAAAACACAGGAAAAATTAAACACCGAATCAAACTATCACACACCAATAACTGAATTTGGTCTTGACCGCGTGCACCCATTCACCAGACAATACGGAAAGATTCAAGCATATGAAGCAGCTACAGCCACCTTCCATTCTGCTAATGGGTAACTTTCCACTTTTCCAAAACTGCTTCTGCTTCTCTACCGTGAAAAATGACTTTCGTTTCCCAACTGTTTATGCGATAGCCAAAACTGTCTCCAGCCCTTACTCTGAGGATCAAACATGGTTCCATTTTGTGCTCCCACCTGTAAAAGCTGGCATTTACAGAGAGAATTACCCAGTTCTGTTTTGACAGGGACATGCCCTTTTTCACGTTCTTTAGGACCTTTCACCACTGGAGAATGTGTCACTGGTAGGCAGTAATCCGAAACCAGTTACATTCCTCAAAAACAAAACATGGAGCTAATTTAAGTCGGTCTCCAGTGATCAAAAGGCTGAGTTCAGGAAGTCAGGAAGACGGAGGCAAATGGACTTGTGGCAGCCTAAGACTGAAGGATGACTACAGACTGTTATCTGACTATCCCATCACACACCCTTTCTGGGCTACCCTACTGGAACTTCATTCTATTGCAAATAAAGTTTGAACACATACAGCAAGTCTCCATTTCAGAAATCTTTTGGGGAATGACATTTCAAATAAAGATGAAACCAGTCAACTACAAAAAAAGCCATCCCCCAATTAAACAGGAGTTACATCTCTTTTATGTAATTGACTTGTAATTCAGCTTTCTGTTGAGTTCCTATTTATGCAAATTTATATCTTTCCCCTTTATGAAGATCTTACAGATCTAAATTACACAGAAAATGTCATGTAATATTAAATTACAAACCTACTTTGCACAGGGCTGTGTAGCTTAGAATAGTTTTACTAGTCTCTAAAGTGTCTGAGATATTTTAATTCTTGAAATATCAAGTGGCTAGCTATTTCATTAGATAAAGTTACAGTCCCTGCAACATAATCAAACAGAATGTAGTCCATGGGGGTTCAAGTACTAGTTTAGTATATTTAAGA
>VYZM01017493.1:255983-272284 GCA_013398915.1 Dromas ardeola | reverse complement strand
CAGCTGATGTAAATTGACTTTAAAGGAACTGGGCTAATTTACTCCTCCTAGGATCTGACATATTATTGACTAGAATATAATTGAGAATTGCTGTGTCCTGTATTAATGTTCCCTTAACTGAAGTAACTTTTTAGACATTCTCTCTTAAAAAGATTATTGCTATTTGTTCCTTCTTCCTTCTCACTTCGTCGTACAAACCCAGAGCGCTGAATTTCTCAATACGCTATTTTAAAATCTCTCCTTAGTCTGTATATTCTGAGCTAGTTGGCTTCATTAAGTATTTCCTCTCCTGCACAGATTCGTAGAAGCTATTTATCACCGAAACCTTAGGGGAAATCATTATGTTCACTGCCTTTCAAGAAGCATTGGACATTGCTCCGTCCGGTTCAATGAAGATCGGCTGTTCTTTTCATTTTTCTCCTTTTCCTAAAGCTTTTTGCTTTATTGCTTTATTCCGTTTTGAAAACTATGAAAGCCTTTCATGCCATCAGGCTCTAGTTTGCAGATAATGTAGTTGAAATTGCAGAATATTAGACATTCCACAGGGATGGGGGATAATCCAAAAGAGGATATTGTCAGAATGAAGCAAATAATCTTCAATCTTTTGTTACCTTTTATAATTGCGTTTTTATTGACTTGTTCAGCAAACACGTTCATATGCTTGACAATTGATGGAATACCATATATCAAGGTAATTGATAGGTAGTACATATCAGTCTTGTTTTCAGATTGTGACTCTACTCTGTTTGGAAGGGATGTCATGTAAAATATATTGCCACATTGTGATCTGTGGGAAGTCTTTTGATTATATAGGTTTGGGTTTTTTTTCATGGTAATCAGGAAAAAAGGGTGAAGCAAAATGCAATAATTTGATGGTTAATTTTGCATCTGTCTAGTTTCAAGAGTGAGTTTTGTTGCTCAGACACTGAAACTCCATAGATGCTAAGAGTGAGACGAATACTCCGCTGTGACATGAGTGCTGTGTCATATTGCTGGTATTTACCTGCATGAAATGACATCATAGACCTCGGGGCAACTTTAATTCACAGCAGAAGAGTGTTCAAACGCCGTTGTGAAACTTTGTTATTTATCATTGTACGGTCTATTGACCTGGATGATCTCAGGTTTTTGAAACTGGTCATTGTAAGTGATATGAGGCCCTCTACTGGTAGCCACTTTAAAAATATATCAAGGTGAGATTTTAAAAAAAAAAAAAAGGAGAGATTGCAACGAGGCTGGCTTTTAAGCTTTAGATTACCTTGTGTAATTCAAGTGCTGGGGACTAAGCAATCAATTATCTTTAAGTTAATTAATATGACCCACAACATTGTACAAATGACAGATTTTTAACAGTTAAAATATTTCACGTGTGTGTTTTCACATGCTGCTATTTAGAAATTGTATCCTGTGAAGTTGATGGTTTTTTTCAGCTGTTCTTGTTCTTGTCATATTTTTACTAGGTGTACATTCCAAGCAGAGTGGCTATTGTGCTTCAGAATACGGATATCCCAAAATGAAGTTCTCTAACTACCACTGAAGAAGCAAGTCAAAAAAGAAGTGCTGATACGCTGTACTAGTACTAAGTATAACAAAACTTGCTCTAAGGAAGCTTTCTGAAACTGAATATAGTAGTATTAGGTGTTTAAAATTTAAGATTAATATTCACATATAATTGCAGAGCTCTTGACTTGCTAGAACCTCTTTTGACGAAACTTTACAAAAGAGGCAGAAAAGAAAATGTTGCTTTTGTAGTTCTAGTAGTACAAAATTACACTTAAGATACTGCAAAACAGCAGGTATTCTCAATTAAATTGTTGTTTACAGAATTTTATCAGGAATAACAAGAGTGATCCTGCTCCAAAGTTTGTTATTTCTTGTAATCCTCTCTTTTGATAGTGAATTCAAATGTTTATTATATAGTAATGCTTCTTACTAAAAGTAAGTAGTTTGCTTAAATAAAACAGAAGGTTTTGGCTAAAAGGCAGCCTTAACGGTTTGTGGGACCTAATTTGAGGCTCCTCTTCTTCAATGAAGTCCAACATGGAATTAGAAATGTTTATCCAAGTAGATGAGAAGGTCCTCTGAGAGTATTGTACTTTGCCATTTTTTATTTAATTAAAATTGCACAAAAATGCTGAACAGCAAAATGAGCAGGCCAATTGACTGGTGACCTGCTGATGCTATTGTGTGTGTTGCTTATTTGCTCCCAATCAAATCACTTAGTCTGTGCATCTCACTTGCTACAGCTGAAAAAAAATGACACAACCGTTTTATTTAGATGACTAAAATGTTCAGTGAGAAGAGTGTTATGTTCTTACTGCAATGATACCACACTGGAAGATCTACTTAGAATGTAATTCTTCCCATTGCATTTATTTCACTAATGTCAGGACCTTGCAATACTGATTTCACTATCTCCAGAAGCTGCCTTTCAGCTTGGAACATGGTGATGTTCTTGCACTTTTATAACTTTTGAAACATTGCTTCTCATGAAGAAGCAGTCTCAAAATACAGTGATCAAACTAAGGTGTTTTTTCAATTAAATCAAGGTAGTTAATTTTATTGGAGTGCTGCTAAGATTATTCAAGTGAGTTCTTTCATGAGCTACAACTTTTTTGTAAAGAGTAAGATTTTGTATATTTGAAAAAGTATTGCAGAGTATTCTGGAAAATTAATACCAAATTGACAAGACATGCTTTATTTTGTTCCATTTATTTAAAAACATATTTGAATTGGTTCTGAAATGAATGTCTTTTGTACAAATCTGAATTTTCTAACTTTTAAAGTAGCCAAAGAGGAAGATGTCCGTGACCATTTCCAAGTCATAATTTTACCCAGTTTCCTACGTGAACCATTGTGTAAATTACTGAATAGTTGTGCCAACACTGAAAATCTATTCACAGTTCTTGGAATGCTTACTTGTGGCTTACTTCGTAAGCGAAATAAGGGATATGATGGAATAATGCAGCATGATGGAAAACAGTCTTTTGCAGAGAGAGTTCACACTGAAAAGACTTTATTAACATCCCCAGTCTGCTATGTTCTGTGTGACAGAATTTTATATTGCAGTTGAGTACCATAATACTGTTTAGGATCATGCTTCATTTTCCTCTGCACCGGTTTGATCATTGTTTGGTAGTGGGCTAATAAAAGCATTCCCGTTACACTAAGACTTTAAAGAAAATACACTGAACTGTTTTAGCAACTGGAACTGATTATCTTTTTTTTTTCCAGATTGTTTTCCTTGTAGTGAAATAACGAGCAACTTCTAATACATGTTATATTTACATTGTATTGATCTAATATGTTTTATAGGGTGGTTTGTTTTTTTACTGGCACCAGTTCCAGATTTCAAAATGTAATGCAAGGCAAGTGTCTGTGTCAAACCTCTTTTTCCAAGAGAAGGAATAAATGTATGATGTGAAGTATAAACTGTATAAAATTACATGCAAAATAAACTCTAAGGAGGATAAAACAAGTGCACATATGGTTTCATTGCTTGTACTGTAAATTGATGGTACAGTAGTCTTAACACTGGAAGAGAGTATTAGATTTTGCTCCATATTGAATCAGGAACTTGTCTTGGTTAGAAAAAGTCTAATGAGATTAGTAGAATATTTGTCCCACGTGCGTTTTTCTCCTATGTAGCAATAGATTAATAAAAGCAAAGTACAAGATTTGCAAGATGAACATGTAAATATAGGAAGTATAATAATTAGGGCTTTTATGGGATCCACCTCTCCCTTCTAACGGTGGGTGTGTTCCTTGCTTGTCTTGTGAGGCTGGAAAATTTTCCCTTGCAATACCCATGGAAAGACAATTTCTTCCTCCTGCTCTCTGTATTCTGATGGATTATGAAGGGGAATTCAGCTACTGCTGTTTTCACCTTCTGTCTAGCGTCACACTCAGATTGCAAGACTTCCACCAAGGTCCTTCCTTACCATTGTACACTGATGCTTGTAGCTCCCTGTCACCATGACTGGCTGAAGACTCAGACACATTCCAAGAGGCACATGAGTTCCAGAGCTGCTTTGCTTGGGTGCACCTTAAATCAGCACTCTTCAGTCAAATATGATAGTTTAGCTCTGTCACAGAAGTAAATTAAGTGGTCCATGGGGATGTATCCCTGGGCACAATGCTCTCCACAGAGATTTAGGCATTGTGGAAGAACTCTCTTTAAAGATAACCTCTCTTAGTGTAAAGGACTGATGAGGATTTATATTTCTACACTTAGAAACACATACTTTCCTGTCACCTAAAAGAGTACTGGGGATTCTTGGTATCTCTGGCCCCAGAAGTTGTTGCTCCATGGTCTCTTTAAGAGTCAATGAGAACTCAAGTTCATCCTCACCTGCTGGTTTATGTAAAGATTCAGGCTGACCTTCCCTCCATCTTGCTGGTTCTTTGTACTGAATAATTCAAGTTCTTGAATTGCAATAACAGGCAGGCATCCACTAGAATGGCGTATTCTATGGGCAGTAAGTTCTGATTTCCTTGCTGTTGTCTCCTCCTCCCACAATTCAGGCCTTACTGTTCTGAGGTTTATTTTGAAGATTAAGAATGGAATGATTATTTCAGCTTGGTGAGTACTTCTGGAAAACAGATTTTAATGGAAAAACTGTTTGACCTTTCTCTTTGCTTTTTTTTTTCTCCTATGAAATTTGTCTTGCTCATTATATAACTCAGTGAAGAGTTCGTTAACCATGTGCTCTGAAAGACAGGAAAGTGGTGTAGCTAATCCTCTGACAAAGGGAAACCAGCTGTTTGAATAGTAAGATACCAGGCCAGGTAATCAATTATATGGTACTTGGACAAAATGCAGGGTGATATTTTTCTGTATTAATCTGTCAGTCACAGTTGTGCTTTCAAACTATGTTTTAAGGAGCTTGAAGTTTTAGTTTCCCCATTTTTTTTTTCATGTGTCCATGTTCTTAACTGCCCATTAATGATTAAAGGAAGAACTTCCTGTATACTTACAAGTCTCCCTTCTCAGAGCTGAAAAATAACTTTACTAGTAAAGTAGTGAAGGGTGAGGGTTAACTGAATGAACAGCAGAAATTGTTTTCTTTCACTTAAATAAATGTGGCTTTTCTGTTCTGGATATATTGAGGTCTATGATCCATCTTTCTTCTGCTCCATAATTTAATGGAATTGAGGAATTGAAGTGTCATCATTTAAGAGTTTCCTCATTGACTAATGTTTCCACACTGGGCACATTGTCGGAGGACTGATACAGAGATGAAGCAGTATTTTACATGTTTTCATACATCATACCTTAGCTAGGATCTGAGCTTCATAAAAATCACCCTCTAAGTGGCATCTTCCTAAAAATTAATGGGAATTTTTTTTTTTGCCAAGGAAGACTCCGCACATGTGTGTGTTTTCACACCTCATAGTATATGGTGCAAGTGTTTTGAAGGAATTGAGGGTGTGGGTTATTTGCTGTAATGGAGAGCTGTCTCTTATGCCCAACATATGTTTTAACTCTCTTTAGATTTCCAGATTATTTAGAGTTGTATTAAAATTACTGAGAAGAGATATGGCATCTTTCTGAAAGTTTCATGAGCCTTTAAAAAAAAGTCCAAAACTTTTGGTCATAGTTGCCTTTATTTCTTCATGCAATGTTTCCTTTGTGTAGGCTTTTTTAATTTTTGTTTTATCTGAAAATAAGTTGCAGTAATAGTGGTAGGCTGACATATGACTGCTCTTATTTAAAAGAATTGTATAAATCACTGGATAAAAATAACTCCAGTTGAATACATTAAAAATATTCTGCTTATGGAAAGGTAAAACCAAAAGCTAATTATGACTCATTAAGTGAGACAAATTATATTTTTCATGCCTGTGAGTACAATATGTACCCTGTAAATATAAATAACTCCTGGTTATTCATGGTAAATTAAAGCCTAAAATGAATTAGGACAAAATGTAAGAACTTCTAGGCATTGAAGTAATAGGTCTCAGTTTAGCTGATATTTTTGCATGTTCACAAAGCTATTCTGAACCCTGGAAAAAACATCTAAGTGTTTGATTGAACCAGTTCTGAAAACTGTCTTCTAAAGTTGAGACAAAGACCATAATTTCTCAAAATATTAGGAGAGGATTAAAATCGATGCAACACTAATCACCCATACCATTTGGCTCCAAGATAATCTTCAGCATGGTTAAAAGCTAGGAGGAAACTCCCTCTAAACTTGTTTTTTTCTGGCTATGCCTCACGAATCACAATTTATATGTATAGAACAAGGACAGTCTATGATAGGATGATGTAAATTTAATGCATTGAGTATTTAGTCTGTGCTCAGGGTATGAGGTTTATGACAAAATAGATACAGTGCTTTTATGAAGCAAGATATGTCTGCAAACACTGAAGAACCTAAGCTGCAAATGCTCTAATGTTGAAGCGTTTTCCCCATAGTAATTTTTTGTTCTGCTACTTTCCAATAGTCTGCTTGAGTTTTGTAGCAAAGGAACCAACTCTGGTCTATTTTCTATTCTCTTTATTGGTGAGAAGGGACTGGGGGCGAGCAACTAGCTGTCCTGCTGTACTGGATCTGGCTGGGGTTAATGTTCTTCGTAGCAGCCCTGTGGTGCTGTGTTATGAGTTTGTGCCTAAAATGGTGTTGATAAAATATACATGTTTTGGCTTTTGCTGAATGGTGCTTGCACAGTCTCAATGCTTTCTGTTTCCTATTCTGCCCCTGCTTCCCCCATGCCAGGAAGTGTCTGGACGTCTGCCTGCTGATGGGAAGTCAGGAATGAATTCCTATTTCTGCTTTGCTTGCATGTGTAGCTTTTGCTTTCTCTGTTAAAGTATTATCTTGATCCACAAGTCTTCTAGCCTTCCTTCTATTTCCTCCCCATCCCGAAGGAGAGGGCATTGAGCGAGCAGCTTGTGCGGGTGTTTGGCTGTTTGCTGGGATCAGCCCACCACCTCTACCAAAAACTGAGTGAGCGAGCTGTCCACCTCAGAAGGAAATTGGCTGGCAAGATGAAAGTAGGTGAAGTCACTTGAAGTCATTTGAAGGAAAAGGTAGGGGGTAAATCCCGACCTTGCTTAGTTGCCTTTCACAAAATACTGAGTATATCTTGTGTTTACTCGGGTTGTGGAGCAAGATACCTGGAGTAGATTAATAGATTAATTATCAGACAAAGTCTATGTATTCAGTCTATTTCATGCTTACTTTTGTACAAAGCTCCTTTCATGTATTGACTGCTGCTTCTGTTGGGATTTTTTTTTTATTTTGTTCATTACAGTGGTATTAGACCAAATGCAACATTTTCTTTTGAGTCTTTCTTTATTCTGTAACCTGTGTAAATGCTAGCTATGAATGTTTGAGGCAATCACAGTTTTCAGTCTTCAGTAATAAGCTGGGGTTAGCTTTGGTTTGAGGGTTTCTAAGGTAGGGATAAGAGGGGAGGCTTAAGATGTTTGTTGGCTTTGTTAAATGCCACTTAAATTCCTGCCTTTGCGATTACGCTAATCATTTTAAATCTTTGACTGCGGCATGTTTTTGTCAGACAAAAGCAAACCCTGTCTGGCAGCAAAGAAACCACGTCTTTAGACTAGCATGAGAAAGCCAATTATGTAAACACATCGTGTCCAAAAACTGAAATGTATTTTCCTATCCAGGATTGTTTATCTGAAGATATACTGAAGAATTAGTTTTGATCACTTTATGAAATGGAGCAGAAGGGCTGTGTGACATAGAGAACAGAGGGGTTTGTGCAGAAAACGTATTTTCCCAAGGCAAAAATTATTCCAAGATTTCAAATACGGGATATTTCCATAAAAAAAATATTGGATTATGACAAGTGAGACTCTTCATAGAAAGTTTTTTGTCAAAAAGCCTACCAGAACAGTTCTATAAAAATAAGAATACTAAGCAAAATCAATGGTTGCATTACAGCCAAAGCATGGACACTAACAGAGCTAACGATGTTTGTGTAAACGGCTGTGTGGAGGGGGTCTTTCATTAAATTCATTGCATAAGTGAATCCCTGTACTGTTCTTCTGAAAATAAGAAACTTGTATTTAATAAGTGTGTAAAGTGATAGGGCTATAAAGTTAGCTTTCCATAGGCCTCCTTTGGTTTGGCAGGAAGTGATTTGGCCAGGTTGTTGGTCTCAGCATCTTCTTTCCAGATGGATCAAGCTGCCCCGGTGGTGATCCTTGCACTAATGCTGGTGATGCCACATGAGGAACTGGACTGGAAAACTGATTTGGTGGGAATATAACTCTTTAATGGCATAAGACTGCCAAAATATGTAACCCTAGCTGGAAAATGAGCTCTTTACAATTGAGACACATCTCTCTCTTCCTGCTACTTGTCAATTCGTGTAATTATGCTGCATCCAATATGAATGTGTTTTTTCTAGTTGTGCTGTGTAACAGCCTGCTATTGAACAGAACTAACTCTTCCTTCTAGTTTTCAGTAACCTCCTGGATCTACCAGCCTCTGTTTCTCAAACTTCTCAGACAAGTGTAATACAATACATCATATTCATGGATTAGCAGAGTGGCCGCGTGTCCCGCATGGCAATCACCTTTCTTTTACAAAACCCCAAGGAATCATTCAGTAATGTGATTAAGTATATTAAAACAAATTGAACATGGTTTGCCTAACTGGGGATGGCTGGCAGGAAGTGATAATGAAGAAATCGGATATATTTAATGCAATTTTAACTTTTTCCTCCTTTTTTCCTTTTTTTTTTTTTTTCAGTCTTTTCCTGTGGATGTTGTTAAGCACAAGGTATCACTGGTGGTTAATACATCCCTAGAAATGCTATCACCAAGCGTGCACACACACATTAAAGGGAACATAAAACTGTATTGACATATGGCTAGAAATTAACTATTACCAGCTATTTTCATATAGCCAAAAAAAAAAACCAACCTAATTATCCAGTTCTCTGTTGGATTGAAGTACTGATGGAGTGGAGGGAGGTGAGTCCTAATCTTCCATCACTGCACAGAGTTACTCTTTTTCAGAAATCCTCATGTTAGTTCTGGTACAAAACATGAAAGGAGCAAATATTCCGGAGTTATGCATCTGCTGCTGCTGCGGTAGAAGCTCTCATCAGGAAATTCTTGCCTTGCAGTGCGTACTTATTATAGTGGTTGATTGTAACAGTTCCATTTAAACTTGAGTGGTGATACACACCTTGTTATGTAAAACGCCGTGCACGGTTGTTTAAACATGAAAGATAATTGCTGATGTTTCATTGGCAGAAACTCATAGGTAGACATTCCTATGACTAATTAAATACGCTGACCTTTAGTATTAACAGCCTTGATGGGTTTCAAGCCATGATGTGCTTTGATGCTAGGCATAGCTTTCAACCTGTCTTGTCTGCTTTTGCTTTTTTCTGAACAAAGCTTGTGAATCTCCCTGTTTAGCAGGTGTCTGGTGTGCTTGTGCTCCCTACAGAGTCCTGCCACCTCATAGGGCTGTGCCGTGTTTAGTCCTGCATGCCTCTAGCTATTTTCTGTCTATTGCATCAAACGAATGTGGACCTTCTGAGCAGCCTTTGCGTCCTTATCCCTTCCTATTTCTCTGGCTCCCACTGCCCAACAGGGTAGGCATGTTGATGCAGGTATTTGCAAGGGTTTTGGCCCGTCAAAAGATCTGTTAAGGCCAAATCTCTTGGGTGCTTGGAGACAGAGGGCACTGCAGCGCAAATAAATGTGTTGGCTTGTGTTTTACTTTATCTTTAGAGGTCACGAAAGGCCCAGCTTCGAACTCCTAACTTCCCCAGATCTTACAGATTCTGTCACCCTGGTTTGGTGGCTCTTTTTCAAGGGCTGTCCCCGACCTGAAAGGATTGGTAGTGATGTTCAGCCATTGCTTTCACAGCAATTACTATAACAGTGCAGATGTAAGCTGCAATCAGAGATGTGCAAATGAACCATCTTCAGCTCCTTAAATTTATTCCTCCGTGTCATCTGCTGAGCAATGCTTGCATGTTGCTGGTAGGGAATTTTCCCTATGAGGAAAAATTGTAAGTCTGAGCACGTCCTTGCGTATATTTCAAAGTCTGTTCCCTTTGTACTTCATACATATCTACTTTGAAAAGCTGGTATGTGGCAGATGACTTGCCCAGGATTTGAGACAATCCCTCCACAGCTCACCAGGTACGGCTTTTTGCACTGGGGGAAGCAAAACAGAGCGTGAAGATACCGAAGGGCTTGTGAAGACACATCAACTGCTGAGGTTGCTTTGATGCCCAGTGGAAGAGTCAGACTCGATGTGAACCCTGCTACAACCTGCTGGATTGGTACAATCAAATCCACCCTCTTCCCATCTATTTCGGGGGAGTCAGTCATATCCGTACCAGTACACATGTAATCCCTGGAGCATACGTAGTACAAGTACAGTGTCAAGAATTCAGATGACAAGAATGACAGTGGTAAGGTTATGAAACCTCAAGCACAACACGTCCACACAAACACACAGAATTTACTGGATTTTAGACTCTCTTCCAGTTCTTACTGGAATCAATTTAGGTGCTTATCCTGTCTTTCACAGTGACCACTGCTGGCAGAAGGTGCAAACAGCCAGCAGCAGGTATCTATGTGATAATCCTGCTTATGGGGAAGCTAGGTTGGTTTGGGGATGGACCACACATGATAGAGGAGTCCAAGTGAAGCAGGGAGTATCCAGATATATCTGGTAGGTATCTGCCGTGAAACTGTTTCTCTTGCTTTTAAATCTTCTGTTGTTATATCTCTTGGTGACAGAAACTTGAGTAATTAGGCTTTATTTTTTAAGCACATGTTCTGCAGTATTTTGTACTCACTTCTATTTATTTTCTCTATCTCTTAGGTCGCGTCATTAGCAACAGCAACCCGCTGCTGCACAATATTTCAGCAAATGATACTGCTTAATTAACCAAGTGATGTGTAATAATACTACATGACATTTTTCTAGAAGCATTACCTAAAAGGCCTGAACCTCTTTGAAGTGATAATAAAAAAGTGGTAGCAGAGTTCGGAAAGATAAATGTGCTGTAAATGGTTTGGTATCTCTGCAAGTCTGCATCTACAACAGTCATTGAGATCAGAGAAGTAACATGCAGTTTTGAGGCAAGTCCCCTGGTGGTCTACGCTTACCATGTGCTAACTCAGTTCCCATAGTGGTTTTGGGGCAAAAAAAAGTAGGTTCCTTACAAGTGTAACTAAGCAGTCTCCCTCCAAAAGCGCTCCAAACTTCCCTTGGTGTGTAATTTATTTAGACCCCAATATTCACATGCATGGCCTCCACCCACTGCAAGGACTTTCTATGTCAGATTACATGTGGAGGTAAGACTTTTCAGCCTAGGAGATGAAACTGCATCTAATCCACAGCATACTGCCCCAAACACATGTAATAGCAGTGCGAGAAGCTCAGCAGCAGCCACTTTGTTTTGTTCCTAAAATATTTGCTAATGTAGATGTAGAGTAATAGGCCAGTACTATTATTTTTAAATTTGCAAGACTTTAATATTGTCAGTCCATATCCCTTGGTTTAAGCCTTGTTCTTTATGTGACACTGCAAACCAAATAAAAGATACAGAAATGCTTCTAAAAATGTTTACACAGAACTGAGGTTGTGAATCTACAATTATTTTTACAGTTATCTTAATGTCGCTGTTATGACATGATAGCCTTTAGTCATTGTTCTTCTGCCTGCTAAGGCAAATAATGTGCATGTCTAATGTAACAGAAACTGCAGTCAGTAGCAAAATCTTTAATATCTAATTTGCTAAACTGTATTTTTTACTTTTTCATCTGAAATGCAGATTTAGAAATTGTAGTAGTAGATGTAACATTTCAGTGCACAAAATCATTACCAACAGGATATTTGGATGGCAGTTGTAGTTTGGTTTGTTGTTTGTTTTTTTAGCTGAGACTAATTTGTCTTCATGTGCCAGAAGATTTTTTTTTTTTTAAAGTTAACAAGTTTTATGGGGGGATTTTTTGGTGAGTTTTTTCATCGTTATTTAGCAGCACATAATGAAATAGTTAAAGACACATCTGCACACACCCCCCAGCTAAAGACTCTGTTTCGTTTCCAGTCTGCTGCACCCGAGGGTTGCAATTCCCATTGGTACAACCATAAGCTCAAAATCAGGAATTGGTTTTCAGTCCTCATTGAGCTTGGTGCTTCCAAGTGCTACAAGCACTGTGTTCACCTAAGGGATTGTGAGGGATGATTTGTGTCCCCGACAAAAGCACAAGAGAAGTAAAAGTGATATTCTCCCAATTTACAGGGAGGGATTTATCACATATAGTTCAGGATATACATTACAGTACTTTGCTGATACAAGGATTCACTGCTTCCAGATCTTGCATTGTGTTTCTCTTGTTAAATTCTTCCTTATTTAATTGCAGCCAGGAAACGCCCACCTGTGAGCTAGACAGGATGAACACTGCCCTTGATGCCCTTCACATATTTTATTTTGCTTGTTTTCTGCTGCATTTTGTCGTTGCACTCTAACGTTGCATGCTCTAGCAAATGAGTAATTGGGGAAGGTGCCATGTCACATGTTAGAGGCACATCAAAGGTATAAAATGGTGTCCATAAAAGATCATGCTGTGGTATTCACCATGGCAGCCCGCTTTGCAGCAGCTCCGCAGTTGGAGCTTCAGAGCCAGTTGGTTCTTGCCTGGCTAGTCGTGCACAGCCACTCTCAGACCAAGAGATGTGGAAAAGTGTATTTCTGGAGTAGGTGAATGAGACCTCCAGGTGCTCCCCGTACCCTGTCACTGGAAGCATACGTTGCCCAGGCATCGGGTGGCTGCAGGGTGAGGATTATCCCAGAAGCCACATGGGAAGAACTGTTGTGGAGTCATAGGAAAAATGAATATCCTCCCTCATCTGGCCAGCAATTGACAGATGAGAAGAAGAAATGTGGCTATGTTTTTTTTTTTTTTTTGTGTTGCAATATTCTGATAGTTTTAGGTGCTTGAGAGGAAAATAGCGTCCTGGCATGAGGAGGTCACCAAGGCTATGGTAGGTGCTGCTGTCCCAGCCTGTTCCAGGTGAAGGCAGCGCAGGTGGGTGATGGCAGAAGAGAGCGCAGGGTATTTCCAAGGCACTGGAAGCTTCCTGCCTTCTCTTCCCTGGCCCTGCATTGTCACAGCTTGAACTGGGGCAGGGGCAACAGGTTGGTCTTCCACAGGGCCAATGCGTGTGATCTTCAGTGACTCCAGGGAAGCTGTGATGTATACCAGTAAATATAAAGCTATTCCTATTCAAAGGGGGTGTTTGCTGTATATACTGGGATATATAGCTAGTGCGTTCTCTGGCACTGCATATGAGACCTTGCTTGATTTCCCCAAGATTAACGTTTTTTTCTGTGTAAATACGTTAAATGTGCGTACTGTAGATATCCATGCACTGTATTGAAACCAAATGGACCTTCATGTCCAAATATTAGTCAACATAAGAAAAAAATTAATTAAATATAAATTAAATCATCAAGGTTATCCAAACATCTTTGTTAATCCAAAGCCTATGTAAATTATTGTAGCCCTGTGCCAGGCACTAAAATCAAGAAGGACCTGCAGGAGGAAAAGCATTAGGTTGTTTTTTGTGTTGGAAAAACTCACACAGAGGTCAGTACTGTGAAGGTTACAGTGGCCCTATGAATCTGATTCTTACAGAGGCACGTCCGCTGAATAACAGCAGTTTAGTAATTCTTGCTTATTGTTGTTGCAAGGAATCTCAGACACAAACTTCTCCAGCACAGTGTCAGGTTCTGACCTTGCTGAGTATAGATTACAACATAGTAGTTAGGAAATACTACTTCAAGTATATTTGTTACTTATAGGGTAATCCCTGTTTATGTATTCAGTTGACACCACAGAAATTATTTATATTATTTATGAATACAGTTTAACTTCCATTAAAGCTTAAAAAAAAAAATATCTTGAAAAAATTTTAAGAAGGCTAAGCAAAAGCATTAAAGCTGTCATTCTCATTCCAGTCCTCCAGGAAAAGTCATCCTTCAGTTTTCATAAAAATCCAGCATAACTAAAATGGATTACTCTGTCTAAGTAGAGCTCAGTGTCACCTCCCTAGGTGAATAATTGAATTTATTGGGTTATTCAGCACACCGATAATACACAAATATTTAGGGTTCATATTAACAGTTTTTATCTTTTGTTAACAAAGTAAAACACAATGTTTTGGAATACTTGAAACACTTCATTTGACCTAAAATAACAAGATTAATTTTGAAACAGCTGAAGAACAGAACAGATGGACTAGTTTTGCCAAGGGTCCAGTCATGGTTTCTAGGGGTCTCACTGTTAATGTGTTATGGACCTAGGTGTAAAATGACTGTCCTCTTACAGAGCAGTGGTGAGGGTTGTGTGAAATACCCAAAACTTGTCGGTCCAGAAAAACATTGTGATTCTCTGCCCTAGTGATTAGTACACCTGTGTGGGACGTGAGATGTCCGGGCTATGATTCCACCTGCACGTCCATGTTGTCTCAAAGGGGCACGTGGTGGTGGTGCGTGCCGTGCTGTCTGTGGTATTAGTTTGGATGAACAGTCAAATTGTATCATAATTCTGGCCAACTATTTCTTTTCCCCCCTCTAAGCAGGGTGTTGTCCACAAAAAAGGTGTGTGTTTGTGTTTCTAAGCGTATGTATGGCATATGTATGCACACACAAATTCTTCTATTAGAGTGCAAGAAGATTGCATGGATATTTATTAGATTCCATCCTTTTTAGGGTCAGGAACAGCTTACTTTTTTGTCCCCAAACGGACCTAACACAATGAAGTTCTGGTTTACTTATGAAATTCCTAGACATTTCTGCAAAATATATCAATAGTAAAAACTTTCTTAACATGCAATCAGTCAGGCTGTTTTAAAAAGGTTTGGGTTGTTTTGTTTTTTTTTTTTTTTCAAGAACAGGATGAAAAGGCTGATCTTCTGTTGGGGAATTCTACTAATGAGCCTTTTTCATAGGCTCTGCACTCATTAAGGCATACAGACAGGCAAATACCACATGGCTGTATATTTCTTTCACATTAAGTATAATTATTTAAATATTAAGTGAAACTGTTGTCCTGACAACTTGCTAAAGCAGCCATTGAGTCTGTGTCATCTTGGATGCTCTGGTTTAAGCAGTTTCAAAGCCATTTGTTTGTTCGGCACTTCGTTTTGACTCTTTCATTGCGCTTTGAACTTCCCTTCAGCAAGTGAATGTAGTCCATCAGGAAAGTTCTGGGATCACAAATTCTGGGTCAGTGGGAACTATGATATTTCCTCTTTAACGCTGTGGTTTTTGTCGTAGTACAGAAATGTAATTACCATAACACTGATACCTTAGGATCAGAATTACATGAAGCAGAAGGAAGGATTCAAGACTCAGTATACTGAATTTCCAGAAGTGTTTTAATATTGCAAATTAATGCAAAAATTCTGCCTACCTTGTCAAACTGTATATGGATTATGAAACAGAATTAGGGTTCTTACAGATCCTGAGATAGATATATAGATATATACAGATAGATAGATAGATATAGGTCAAATAATCATCATCTAATACGAGCTGATAATGATTGGCAAACTATTACATCTTTGATTACTTTGCCTTCACTATTCTTAGTACTTTTGCTGTATCACCAATTTGCTGTGCTGTGATTTACCTAGTTATTTTTGTTGCAAGCTCTCTCAACAAGCTCTGTCCACAGAAAGCACCGTGCCTGTTATCTCATAATGTTTGATGAACACTACAGCTCACTTTTCCGAGTCTGTCTGTCTGTGGTGTGTTTTGGCTGTGGGATCTTTGCGCGCTTGGATACTTGCTTTCAGGAATGGCAGTGCCTTAGATGTTCCTTTTCTCACCATGTAGCCTTCACCTAAGGAACTTTTTCTCGCTTTCTCATCTGGTAATTACTTCAGGAGGGGAAAGGGGAGAGAGATGCACAGGATTGTGATGAAGTGAGTAAACAAAATGAAGAAGTCTACATGCGGTATAAGCCACTGCAAAACGATGCATGTGTTACATGCTGCATGTCGACGAGGTGCTGCTGTGCCCCATGACTTCACTTTGACCATTCTAGAACACAATTTAAGCATTTGCTTAACCAAGGGATGCCAGTGAGATAAAAGCCTTAAAATTGAATATATGTTGCATGCTTTTCACTTTGTTTTCCTTTTTAATCGGGACTGGAGAGCTCAGTACCATAGAATTGAAGTATGGATATTCAAGAAATCACTCTGCTTGACTTACATTAAGTCACACTGGACCTCCTACATCTTGTCTATTGAAAAAAAAAAAACCACACACACACAAAAAAA
>VYZM01017493.1:244749-255913 GCA_013398915.1 Dromas ardeola | reverse complement strand
AAAAAAAAAAAAACAAAAACAAAAAACAACTTGAGTTACTCTGTAGGGAATTCCCCAGAATCTTATTTAAGGTAAACGTAAACAGTCACAGTACTGTCAGTGATTGCCAGATGCAAACCATGCCATTTATTTTCTGGCTCTGTCTTGCTTACAGTTTGTCAATTATAACTAAGTTTTTCCCCTTAATTATTGTCAAGTGAAAACCCTTTTATGCTCTCCTGATTTATGGGTTTTTTTTAAATTAAATTTTGAAGGACTGTGGTACTTACGATGAGAGTTAAACACATTTCAAATCTTAATAAGCCTATTTTTATATTATGCTGCTTGAACTACAGTCATGCTAAGGAATGGGGTGGGGGGGAGGGGGGGAATGAAATTAATGGGTTTCTCTTGAAGTATAAAAAATTACTCATTTTTGATAAAAGATCTTTTGATAATTTACTCTTGACTTCACTACTTGATTTATCTCATCTTCCCACATTAATTTGCCTTTTTTTTTTTTCCCCTTGCCTTCTGAGGTTTTCTAGCTTCAGTAACAACTCTGAGATGGTTGGATTGATGGATTATAAAATTTAACATTTTTGAACTAAAAGGAAAAAAAGCTTAAACACTTGAGCTAACAAGCAATATAACCTTCACATAGTAAACTGGAAATTCAAGTTTCCAGTGCCTTGCTCTAAGATGCTGGAAATTGGTTATTTAGTTCACTTACTCCGCGTTCCTGCTAGGCCAGTATAGTTCTATAATGCAAAACTTTTCTTTTAGTGATTTGCAGAGCCTTTAGAATGGGTTAAGTATTGTTACTTCCATTGTTTCCTTTGAGATGCCATTTACAGGCTGATACGGATTGGTGACAGTAAGGTTTTTGGCTATATCAGCCTCTGTTTCCCTTTTTTCCCCACTTTTCTTTTTTTGCCAGTTGTTTAGTTCTTTCCTCAAATGTTACCATTGTATCTCCCTAAGTCTTCAATAGAAGATCAGTATATTATTACATGCTAACAAAGCATTTTTAGTGCATATATTCTTATCACATTTGCAGCCTGTTGGTGTGCTCTCAAAATTAGCAAGCCTTGTAGGGCCGACATACAGTTGTTATTTAATATAGAGTCAAGATACTACTTTCACTATTACAATAATTTTAAGAACCTAACATGCTACTTACCGTAAACACAGAGGTTAGAGTAATTAAAAGAGCAAAGGAGGAAAAAAAGTAAAATAGAGTAACTGGAAACATTAAAACTCCCTGGTACTGAGCCCCTGAACTACATCTGTGCCCATGTTTTGATAAGCACGTGCGTCAGTACAGACCATGACACCTTCACCATGAGCTTATGCATGGAACACAGGTGGATGTTCGAAGCACTCCGGTGTGATGAATGTTAATGGAAAATGGTAGAAGTTGAAAACAAACTGGTTTAAACCAGGCAGGAACAATTTTGATGAAACTGTGGACTGTGCTTAAGACTGGGAGTGATGTGAGCGGGGTATACCTTCTGAACTGGTTGACCAAAAGGTGACAAGTCAGAAATGGAACTCACCTGAATTAAATGATAAAAAAATTCTCTCATATTATCTGTCAACATTAAAAAAAAGAAAAAAAAAGAAAAAAAAAGTTGAGGACAGGGATGGGAGTTAAATAGACTTTGGCATATCAGTTGGAGTTACTACTGAAAGAGGAAAGGTCATTAACTCCATACTGTGGAGAACTTCCTGCTACTTTCCCCACTGCTTGTCCCATTCTTTCTGCCATTGTTTTCATCCATCCTTGTTTTCATCCATCCTATTCCCTTCATGTGTATGCATGTTTCTCTGTTTCCACCTGTGTCTGAGCCAAACTTCCTTGATTGTGCACCAAAACAAAAGGAGGCGATGCCCAAGCAGCACTAGTAGGTGTCCGAATATCCACTGAGGCACCAAACCTGCCGAGGCTGACCAGGTGACAGTCTGGACCAGATGGTCGCAAGAAGCAGTTTTAGCGAGATACACAGCGTGTGCTTTCATGGATGATGGATCGCATTTTATCCTGAGATATATAAAATAAGCATTTTCCCCTTTACTAACCTGTTGTGTTTGTCTGTGTTGGCTGCAACGTAGCACAAATCAATTGAGATTCAATAAGAACACTGTTTCTTTCTTCTTTACTAAAAAAGATGACTTGATATTCAACAATACTGAATAACCACTCTCTAGCAACATAAATCTGATAGCTTTTATTAAATTTATCTTGTGAAAGTGTTGAATATCAAAGTCAAATTCTCATGTTATAATTTTGTTTTTTCTCTTGTGTATTTTAGTTATTTTTCTCTGTCGTATTCTAATAAGTTATCAAAGTTTTGTTAAGGGCTGTCTGTTCTGTTTGCTATGAAATAATGTATTACCTAGTCTTTATTCTTCAAATTTATATGGTTGTTAAATGTTGTAAACTAGCATGAAGAGAATTGTACGTGTACTCAGAAAAATGTAAATGTGTCCAAGCTGTAGCCTTTAAAAGATCCTTATTTTCAGCAACTTAGAAGTGCTTGAGCAACAGCACTTTTCAGGCCACATATATGGTATATCCATCTGTCCTGGTTTGAGGTAAAACAGAACCAACTTCCTGTTCAGTAATTTTATTTCTTAGCTAGGCCTCTTCTAACTCTCTGAAATTAACAGCATGTTGTTCAGAAACTGTTCACTCTGAGTGATAAGACCGGATTATACCAAGGAATGGTACGCAGAGAGGCTCTTGCTTATACTTACTGCTATAACAACCAAGGTCAGCTAATTTTGTTATTTGCCCCATTGGAGGGTCGGAAGCGGAGGGGCGTAGAGGAGTCCCACCTGCGGGGAGGAGCGGACAGGACAGGTGCCCCAAAACTGACCAACAGGGTATTCCATCCCATCTGCCCCAGGCTCAGTATAAAAGCTGAGGGATCAAAGGGTCAACTCTCTTCCTTCAATGGCTGATGTCCGAGGAGGACCCTCTCTGTTCATCTGCCTTTGATCCTGATCCGCGTTTTCCTGACTCCAACTCTGGAACCTGGTTCCCACCCGTCGCTGAGTCCAGCCGGGGACTTCCCCAGTGCCTGTTGGTGACATCATCGGGGAGCTTAATACGGTTTTGTATATACTGTATCTATTTCATTATTTTCCTTTTTATTTTATTATTAATATTTCATTAAAGTAGTTTAGTTTCTTCTAAACTCGTAAATCTCTTTATCTCTCCCCCTCCTCTCTGTGTACGACAGGCTGCGGGGGAGCATCTGTCGCTGGCCATCTTTAATATTTTCCACAACACCATCTTTAATATTTTCTTAGTTTAATAGCATAGATGTCGAATTTGGGCTTGAATAACTAATATTTAATATAAAGCCCAGCTTAATTTCTTTTCTGTAATCTGATGCCTTAACTCTTTGGTGTTTAAACATAAATATTTTAAAGCTTTGCTGCTTAAAAACAGACCAGATTTTTATTTAAGTATGATCTCTAAGTTTGTGTAACTTATATTTTTATTCAAGGCAGTCTGAGAAAGTAAAACTTTGTCTCCTTCCTTAGGTGCTCGAAGCCTTCAAATGTTGACTATTCCATTAACACACACCTATTCTCTTTTCCACACCTTGGTTTTTAGTCAATTCTTGGTCAAATAGCACATTTTAAGTGATTTGTGTGCTTCTTTGTTAATTAGTTCCTAAACAGTCACCGATGATGTTCCAGTTTTCTGAGATATTTAGTTGGTTGGAGTTATGTACAGCATTTAAAGCACCTGTCCTAGATTCTAGGCTTTTCTGGTACACCCTGTGATTAAAGTAATGAATATAAATGCGAAGGAGGGAAAAAAAGCATTCTGTTCCATATTGTAGCTTTTTTAGTTTCAGCTCTTGCCTTTTAAGCCATTTTGCCATTTCCACAGCCCAGGGGAAGAGATGAGTTTTGCCACTTACTCTGGAAGGTCAGTGGCCTGAGGCTGCTATGGGGAATGAGCCCAGCCCTGTGGCTGCTCATGTGGCAAACCCTGCTCACAGCTGTCCCCACCTTCAGAAGGTTCCTGTGCCTTTGACCACAGCTGGAGTTGAAGGGTTTTTTAGATCACAACGAGTAGCTTAGGTAGGGTGACTTTCCCTGTCAGCCTCCAGGCAGTAAATGCATATCCTGGAAGACTGGGGCCATTTTCACAGAAAAACAAACAAACCAAAAAAAAAACCCACACAAAAAAATCCCCCACTGAGTGTCTTTTTTGCATTATTTTCATCATTCAATTCAATTTATTGTGGTGCAAGGGGTTTTTTTGTGTGTGTTGAAATTGGCTTAACATTAGATTGAGGTACCAATGGTGTATAACACCACCAGAAGCAGTCCTCGCCACACCGTCAGCACGCATCTTCCACCTTGCCTAAACCATTACTACATTGTTGAATTTTTCCTACCAGTTTCATGCCCTGGTCTCTCTACACCTGACAATGAGTGCTTGAAGTTGTCTATAACAGTGTAGTAGAGAGGGCTGCCAGGTAATGTTTGAATCCATTTGGGTGTTATTTTTCAGTGGGTTTTGTTAAATGGTAAGATTTTGAAGAACTGTTCAGAAGAAATGTAAGCGTAGGCAAATATCAGCTCCCCTGGCTCGGGTGTTCATTTTTGTCTGCTCAGCTAGAGTCTTTTGACAGCTCTCTAGGCGCTGCCTGTATATTGTCAGCAGGAGTACTGAAGGGACCGGGTAGATCAGTAAAACTCTGTTAACTCAATCTATATTTGACTGGAATTTTTGCAGACCTTTAAAACCTTTACAACATTAAGCCATCTATTATGTCCGCTCACTTACTGAAATCTATTCTAATTGATGAAAGGAACAGTAAACTTCTCTGTAATAGGTTTTAGCTTGCTTGCTTTACTTACTGTAAATCTCCATAGGCGAGCGATGGAGAGAAGCAGATCTATTGCGCATTAAACTGATAGGGAAGGAATCAACACTTTGTTAAGCCTCAGACAATGTTGGTAGATAAGTAAATAGGAACACATTGTAACTTCAAGGGAAGAAGGGAGGTATCACGAAGATGTATGTCTTTTTGAATAGCTTGACTTTCTTTTTTGCTTCTCCAGTGGCTTAATTTTCCAGGTGATGCTGTCTGCTTCAGAGAGACACTACCCAATTCCCACGCATAAGCACAAATGACTAATGAAAAAGTCATATTCATCTGCCATTGTCTTGCTTTTGTAAAGGTTATTGTATATCCAGGCTTAACAAAAGAGCGTAATGCTCTTTTATTTTTTCTTTTCTCACAAATTTAGGCAATCATAGCAATTTCTGAAAATTTTCCAGTTGTACAGTGTGTTAGCGAGCTTATTTGAGCTTAATGTCAGAAGTCTAGTTGAAGGAAAACAGGGAAATGGTAAATAGCAAAAGAAAAAACTCAAATATCAGAAGAAAAGGGTGTGTCAAAAGGGTATGAATTGGCTAGATTAAGATCTTACCATTTTGAAAAGCATATTGAATTTTACAAATGTTTCTCTCATACATTTTTAATGAGCACAAGCGATCAGAATGATTTTCAATCACAGTGGAAGGTTATGGCAACACCATGCTTCACTTCAATAGGTGTACCGACTTTTAAACAAAACAAGTCGGATGCAAGAAATGCCCTATAAGTTTATATAAGAAATGAGCATGGGCTGTAAAGACACAGACTTGATCTTGCCCAGTGAAAACTATAGACTGAAAATGTAACCTTCCCACCCCCAGTTCAGCTTTGCCATTCTTTTAGAAAGCCCAGAGAAAGAGACATCTGTTTTCAGAATGGAAAATATTTGCATTGTAAAGATTGCAGCAATTCTGTTAAAGCATTAGAATAATCTCTCTCTGTCTCTCTTTTTTTTAATCTTCTTATTCTCTTTTTATACTACTCATTTTGTAGTTTCATGCAGTTTTAATTTGAGGGAGAGTTGTTTAAGAAGCTATGTCTTAAGGTTTGGGTTTTTTTTATTTTGTATGTTTGCAGGGTTGCGTCTTTACTTTCGAAGAGGTGATGCTGGTTGGGGTTTCTTTTTACTTAATTACCAGTGGGGAAAGCGGTATCTGAAAAGTCAGAATAGTATTTGTTTCCTATGTGATCATCTGTTCCTGCCGCTTATGCTTCACCTGGATACCTAATCCTTTTAGCAGTGCAGAAGATTATGAAGTTACAGACAAGAGATTACGGCTCCAGGTGAGGGATAAGCAGTTGATCAAATGAATGAAGGAGAAAGAGATTGTTTCAATGCAAATACCCCTACTAATTAGGGCTGGGGAGAACAACTGAGAAGAAATATGATTATGATTCTCTCTGTCTCTCTCAATAGGATATATTTTTTTCCCCAAGAATGCCTTAAAGTTTTCGTAAGGAATTAAAGCCACTTTTAAAATACAATTCTTCAGGAGACTGGTATACCTGTACAGTTAGTACCAAATTCTTGTGCCAGCTTTTTGGATGTTTTTCCTCACATTTGTTATATACATGTTTGTTTTAATCTTCCTTTGTATCAGAATTTCACAGGGTCAAGAGGTAAGGATCAGGAGGAAGGTTCTATCAAGGGTGCATGGTCAATGTTTTCCGTGGCTTTGCAGAAACAGATAATCACCATTTCATTTTGCAGTTAGCATCGCATATATTTCTGAGTGATACTTATCCTGGTAAACACTAAGTGAGGTAACAATGCAGCAAAAATCCTCCTCACGTCAGTGTCGCCCTTCTCAGACATGAAAATATTGGAGCCCACAGTAGTAGCCAGTGCAGTCAGGTCCTTAGTATATTTAACACTTTATTCTTGGTGTATTCTGTATTCTGACTTTTAAACAAAAATGCTTTCATGTCTTGTATAGAACAAAAAGCCAATTAAGATACTAACTAGCTAAATAACTTTAGAGCTAATCCTTTTCCCCCCATCCTATCCCCTGAGAGGAGCGCATCAGAACAGAGGCAGTTTTCTACTGGTCTTTTGTGGGACCTCTGGGTGCTACTGCAACTCAATTATTGGCGTTTTTTCTCAAGCGTCGTCATCTGTCTTCCCATTCTCTTTGCAGAAAGTTGTGACTACGTTTGGAAACTACTGGATTTACTAAAGTTAATCCAATTTGCAAATACAAGCAAACTAGAAAATGCGTGCTTAATTTTATCCTAGCATGAGTTGGTATTTGGTCTTCTACAAAGCAGTCACACACTGGTTTATTCCTACATGGCAGGTTTTGTTTTTCCACTTCTCAGAAAACTGTAACAGAGATGGAAAAGTACTTGTCTCTACATTGATGAAAATGCCAGACAGAGGGTAAGATGGCTTGTCCAGTCTCTGACTATTTAAATGGTACAGCTGAGAAGAAAATCCAGTTATCCGGTTCTGACCACTTGCCCTAAACCCTGGCCCATGCTGCTTTCGCTGGTACCAGAAGACCATATCACTTTGCTTTTCATTTTTCATGAAAAATGAAAAAAAAATACCCACCACTACCAAACCATGGCTCAAAGACAGTAGGTGGGGTAAGTAAATAGAGAAAGGAGCCATTTATTGTGTTGAGCTATGCTGTAGACTCAGTAAACCTCATAAATTGTTTCCCAATGTGTATGTGCAAGATGCAATTAAATGAAGGTAATTAAAAGCTCTTTCACAAAACTGACAAAAAAACTTCTCTACGTGTGGAGACATTCCTTCTGAAAAGGAATTACCAGTTCCCAAACGTGCTTGGGATTAAAACTGAGACTTGCTAAGCATTTTCATAAATATGTTTTAAGAAGGGTACTCTGTTGATTTACTTGTGGCAGGCGTGCTATTTTACAATCCTGTTCTCCTATGCAAGCTAACAATAAAATTCTGTCATGTTCCGCAGAAAAAAAAAACAGAGAACAGAGAGAAGAAATGCAAAAGACTGTTTGCCTTTATGAATGATTTAAACTTTTTCCACCTAGCTGAGCACTGTTTATAAAAGTGTAAAAATGTGAACTATGTATACACTATATGCTACACAATAGTAGAGAAAATGATAATTTGCAATATAATTAGGCGGCTTGTACATGCTAATATATTTGTCCTTGGGAAAAAAAAAAGTGGATGCTAAGATTTCAGTGAGTATTTCAATCTGAGAGTCGCTCTATTAATAACCAAATTCATTAACAAAGGTATCTGCAGTATATATCTAATTAATTGACTGTTGCACAATACTAGTCTTCTCCGGCTTTTGAAGTCAGCCAGTATTTATAGCAAAAGTGCTGCGAGGGACTTTTAAGTTGTAATTAATAATTATTATGTCTCATCATTTAAAAGGCTTGTCCCATCAATATGTTGCTTCAGTTTATTGCTTGGGAGTCTTGCAATAATTAAAAGTAAAATGGTGGAAAGTAAATTAAATTCTACATCACAGAGATATTAGTGGGGAACAGATATGTCTTGTATGATTAACAACAAAGAAGTCAAGTGTTTCTTTAAAAATAAGAGCTATGCTTTTATTGAGGTATGTGAAAGTCTTAAAATGCAGAGTTTTAAATCAAAATTGCATCCATCAAATTTAATTATGAAAGATTGCAGGTTATAAGAATAATTTGTAGGTTTTAGATAGCACTAGTACATAAGCAGGCGCTCTCAAGATGCTTTACAGGTGGGAAGGCAAGGGAGCAAAGCAAAGGAAGTGACTTTTCCAAGGTCATGGCTGATGACAATGCTGCAAATAGATGACCGAAATCAGGCCCTTTTTTGAACAAAAAGGCAGCTGTGCTTTAATCTCTCTCATCTGCTGATGCTGACTTCTGGTACTTCTCTATCCCTCCCATGTTAAGCACATGTGAGCCCAACTGTTTCTCATCACTTGAAACCAGTGTGGTACCACAGCTGATCACAACCTCTACTGGTTGGAAAAAGTATATAAGATTTGGGAAGAACACCTTTACTGAGATAACTTCAGTATGAGCAGTAAAGCTGCACAATTTTTTCCAGCAGCTGAGACTTAGGCCCTGAACTTGTGCATTGGCATGAGAGAGATTTTTCCTGCCCTGAGGCTGAAGCGCAGGCTGGGGGCTCTGCTGATGGCCTTCCTCTGTGCCTAGCTGCTCCTCACCCCTCCAGTAAACAGCAGCTGCAGAGCCTCACTCTGTTCATCCATGCCTCAGCTTGGAGATGGACAGTCCTTTTTTATATGAAAATGTCTCTCCAGTTAGATTAATCTAAGTTATCTTTACGCAGTTACTGTTGGGAGAAAACCATCATGCTTCAGAAGGTGAAAATGCGTCACTGTGTCTGTGTGGTACTTTCTTCTGGTGAGATGGTATTTCATCAGTAATATTGAACAATTCATCTGATATTTTCATGTTTTACTTTTGTCCTTCTAAACTTTAAATTGTGTGAGTACTGATAATCCCAGATCACAGAATCACAGAATGGTAGGGGTTGGAAGGGACCTCTGGAGATCATCTAGTCCAACCCCCCTGCCAGAGCAGGGTCACCTAGAGCAAGTTGCACAGGAACACGTCCAGGAGGGTTTTGAGTGTCTCTAGAGACGGAGACTCCACCACTAGATGCTAATTTTTCTTTATGAGTGTCCTAATGGCGATTTTGTTTGCTGTACCGCTTAAGCCACCAGTCCCCCAAGCAGTGACAAGAAAAGAGCCGACAGCAAAGCTCTTTGAGTGAGTTTTCAAGGTTCACCTTACACTGGTCTTTCGGAGAGTAGAATACCAGCTCATCAAATGTAATTTGAGCTACCAACGGAGCTGGTTTTTTCGCCAAATATTTTGTGCCTCAACATGTTTAAATGTCTTTTCAATATTTAATTTCTCTAACCTCAGGAAAGTACTAGTGAGGCTACAGAGATCTTTGGCATGCGGCCTTAGAACCCAATATCCAGTCCATTCACTATTTCTGCTATTATCTTGCTTGCTTTAGAGCATGACCTATGGAGTCCACCATCTTCTGTCTGGCAAACAATTCATTCTAGAGACATTTATTGACATATTTCTTTTCGCTCTGTCCCCTGGGTTTCTACATGAGCGTGAGTAGCTTGTGTAAGATGGCTGACAAAGTTACTGCCCTCAGCTGCAGAGGCTGAATAACTTCACTGTAAATCAGCAACTACTTCTATTTACAATGCAGTTCTGCACTGTAAACTTATGGTGGTTCAAGGTCTGCTTGGTGATCAGCTAAAACATCTTTGCTGTGATGGCAGGGCAAAAATTTAACTTTGTGAACCATCCAAAACTAAAGCATCCTACTTGTAATTAAACCCCCTTGTGTTACTGTTATGTTATATTCTTTACAGAATGAATCTACATTAGTTTTCTTTCCTTAGTGCCACATTCATTACAGAATTACTGTGGTTATTTGAGGAGCAACGTCTGAGTTTATTATGACTTCTTCTGGAATGGTGGAACAGGGGTGGAATGTAGCATGAGTTTTCTATCCAGCAACATTTAGTATGGGGAGGAAGCAGGCATTAATGTCACTTGCTGTTGCTGGCTGTCATGCTGTATGCGTCTGGCACCTTAGAGCAATTGCTTTGGATTAGGGATGGAACTGAGCACACAAAGGAAAAATGGTGCTTTGTTGTAGAGTAAGATCGTGCCTCACAACAGCCCTTAGAACCAATTCATTTGTTCTAGGCACCATCTGTGAGTAGCATGACTTTAGTACATGTAGGCTTTAAAAACAAAACCCAAACCTACTTATGTGCAAGGTCGTGCAGGTCTGGTTTGTGGGCCAGTTTTTCAATGTCCTGATTATATTATGAACATTTATTTATTCATGCCATTATCTGTTCATCTGTGTGCTCACTCTAGTAATCAGAAAATACGGTCACTCTGTATAAACCTAGACATGCAACTGCACAACTGTTTTATTCTTCTGCAGTATGCTTTATTTTGGGGTTTTTTTTGTTTTTTTTTTTTTTCCCCTCAGTGGCCTACTGCACACTGTGTAGCTTAAGCTTCCATTATCTGTGAATAGCAGCGGTTATTTATATAAATGAAATCATTGTATTTGCCTTAGTGGCAGCATAGTGTGTAGAGAATCTAATGGCCTAGTTTGCTGGAGCATTTTGGCATTCACTTTTAGCGTCATGGGGCCTGTCTCATCCATTAACTTTTTCTAGTTAGTACTGTCCATTTTTATTCTGGATCTTGAATATCTCAGTTTTACTTAGGAAATATAAAGCCAACAGGAGCATTAGAATGTTCTGATT
>VYZM01017493.1:205137-244701 GCA_013398915.1 Dromas ardeola | reverse complement strand
GGTGAATTTTGCAGCTTGCAACTTGTAGTTAATTAGCAAAATTCCCTCAGCTGGTTGCTTGAGCCGATGGCAAAAAAAGTTGTGATGGATTGTTAAAGGGTAAGTAGGATGATTTGTTCCTACAGAACTGTATTGGGTTTGCGTGGCAAGGTTTTGTTAGCAGGGGGGCTACAGGGGTGGCTTCTCTGAGAAGCTGCTAGAAGCTTCCCCCATGTCCAATAGAGCCAATGCCAGCCGGCTCCAAGACGGACCTGCTGCTGGCCAAGCCCAAGCCCATCAGCAACAGTCTCTGGGATAACATATTTAAGAAGGGGAAAAAAAACCCTGTGTGACAGTAATCAGGGGAGAGGAGTGAGAGAAACAACTCTGCAGACACCAAGGTCAGTGAAGAAGGAAGGGGAGGAGGTGCTCCAGGCGCCAAAGCAGAGATTCCCCTGCAGCCTGTGGCGAGGCACGTTGTCCCCCTGCAGCCCATGGAGGTTAATGGTGGAGCAGATATCCACCTGCATCCTGTGGAGGACTCCACACTGGAGCAGGTGGAGGCATCTGAAGGAGACTATGACCCTGTGGAAAACCTGTGCTGGAGCAGGCTCCTGGCAGGACTTGTGACCCTGTGGGGGACCCACGCTGGAGCAGTCTGTTCCTGAAGGACTGCACCCCATGGAAGGACCCACACTGGGGCATTTCATGGAGAACTGCAGCCTGTGGGAAGGGCTCACATTGGAGAAGTTTGTGGAGGACTGTGTCCTGTGGGAGGGACCCCACGCTGGAGCAGGGGAAGACTGTGAGGAGTCCTTCCGCTGAGGAGGATGGAGCAGCAGAGACGTGTGATAAACTGACCGCAACCCCCATTCCCTGTCCCCTTGGGCTGCTCAGGAGGAGGAGGAGGTAGAGAAATCAGGAGTGAAGTTGAGCCTGGGAAGAAGGGAGCAGTCGGGGGAAAGTGTTTTAAGATTTGGGTTTTTTTCTCATTACCCTACTCTGACTTCTAATTGGCAATAAATTAAATTAAATTCCCTGAGTCAAGTCTGGCTTGCATGTGATGGTAACTGGTGAGTGATCTCTCCCTGTCCTTATCTCAACCTACAAGCCTTTTCGTTATATTTTCCTCTCTCCTGTCCAGCTGAGGAGGAGCAGAGATAGAGCAGCTTTGGTGGGCACCTGATGTCCAGCCAGGCAGGGTCAACCCACCAGAAGAGACAAAATTTACCTGTTTACCTAATTTTCATTATTAGATAAATAGCAGAGGTCACCACCATAATTATCCATTTTCCCCTTATGTGTATATGAACATTTTTACAGTAGACAGGAAGCTTTTAAGAAATGACATATGGTGATTTAGAGATGTATTTCTGTTCTGTATTACCAAAACAGGTATAAAAGTTTTCTTATGTGCACTTTACCTTTTGTCTGTGAACAGCTAATAATGAAACAGAACACTTTACATGAGCTATAGATGTTATTAATTTTGCAGAATAAATTTCTTACATTTTTAATTCCTCTTCTGTTTGTGCTGTATTTTCCTGAAGGGTTTACAAAGCTGCACGAATCTGTAACCATTTCCTTGTGATCCTGTTTGATGCAGGTGTGTTCAGTCATCCAGCCCTTCCCTGCTACGCTTACAAGAGTTAACAGCCACTAAGTGGATACTCTCCAGACTCTTAGGGGAAAAAATAATATAAAAAAATTATGTATGATGTGCTTCTTCAGGAATTTTTCCATTATAAATATATATATTTTAAAATGCTTTCTGAGATCTTTACTTTTGAAATATTCATATTGCGCTGCTGCAGTATAACTGTATTTAGGGCTGTGTTTTATTAACCATTCTCATCTCAATTGTCCACAGCTTCCTCAGCCACATCCCTTTTGGTTTACTGTGTTCCATTGTTGGCTTCAGATCAGAAATTTTATTTCTGAGAGTAAAGAATATTTAGTTAAGTTTGGATTTCTCCATCAGGAGAGCCGTCAATATGCCATTTAATGGATGATGTAGTATTTGATTTTTAGATCTAAAGCAAGACAGATGTGAATCCAGTACATTTTGTAGTTTTAAGTTCTGAACACGTTTGATTTTTACTTATTTTCTTTGTTAATTAATGTAAATCTGCTGCCATTTTTCATTTTGTGAAATGGATCTGCAAATGGGCTAGAGAGATATTTTTCTTACCAGATTTTTAGACCTCTAGTCTCATCTAAACCTCTACCTTCAACTGAGATCAATCATACTCTGAATAAACCTACATTTCTGTGCTGACTATAATAAAAATCTAGTTGACTAGGTCTCACATATCCATCTACTTTATAGATGTCTGTAGACAGTCAGATGACTCTTAATCTGACTTCAGGGAAGTGAAGCACTGAAATTTCCTTCACCTCACTTCATCAGTGTGCATAAAAAGAAATCTTTTAATTTTAATTCACATTTAGAAAACACTTCAGGGTACGTTAAAGGTGGATATATGCATGCATGTGTACATATATATGTGTATATATATATAAAAAAGAAGTTTGTTTTTAACAAAAATTGGTTTTAAGCAAAAATTTGATCTAGGAATACACTTTCTTGGTTACTTTAAAAATGATTGTGCATTAGTTTCACAGAAACCGTATTTAGATTCAACAATGCACATTCTAATGTTTTAGTTGAGCCTGGCCTCCAATACGTTGATCAGCAGTTGTGCTTTATGACTCCAGATTGGTTCACAAATTTGGCTAAGTGAAATGGGTGTCAATTTTCAGAAATCAGCCATGAAAAAATTGGGAAATGATTTTATCTTTGATTAGACATTTTGCTGTTGTGTAGGCAGAGGGAAGAAGCTCCTCATAATAAGCTAGAAGTAGCAGAGAAAATCAAGTACTTTCAATAGTATTAAGTCCCTTGGTACTTATCCTTTAAGCACCCTGCAGCAGATCAGGAAGTTGATCTAACCTTTGCTGTCAGTACCTATCAGCCAACCTTGCACTCTGGAAATGAATGAGCTAAACAGGGACAGTGTTGCAAACTTACTATTTATTTGAAATTCTTCAAATGGGGTATGTGGTGTCTTATTCCAGTTTCACAGTTGTATGTTAGTATCGGGGAATCTGTTTTTTGGTTTGTTTGTTTGTTTTAAGTCTGTAGTCTTTAGTTTTAAAGGGGAAAAACTTAAAAATATGAATATTTTTTTTTTCACTGTTCCCAAAATATTTTTAAGCTTGTTATTTCAAACCAAGCTCTCAAATTTTTGGATGACTTGGAGTTATCAGTAGTAGAGAAAATCTGTATCTCTGTTGTTATCCTCCCCAAAATGTAAAGATCCCTTGCATCATGGTCCAATAAATGATTTTGTATCCTGCCTAAACTGCTCTAAAGTTAGAGGACAGAAAGACTGAAATGCATCAATGAGAGTTTTGGCAAATGTCCTCGACCTTTACTGCACAGTCAAAACAAACGTTCTTTAACCTTATTGTGATAGAAGAGGTTGGCGCTATTTTGTGTACCATTGTTGTGGTTGTGTTGAGTTGTGTAGCTCCTCCAGCTCTGATGATACTTTAAGACATAAACTATAAAACACAGAAGCATGTAAATGGGGCACAAGTACAGGAGTGCAGTGCACAGAATAACTGTCTTGGTACTGAAAGGCCTGTGAATCCATACCTATGTTTTTTTAGTGGACTATTCAGGGTAGCTAGAAATGTTTTTTATGAGTGTAGCCAAGATTGCTATCTTTATGAAAAAGTATTTAGTTGTCTAGGCTTGATTAGCTCCCATTCCATGATAAATGCAGCTGGAGGAAGAGGAGGAGGAAGTACTGAGGGAGTTCTGCAGACCTGATACCTACCCCTTGCATTACGATGTGAAGGTTGAAGTTTTAATTGATCCTCTGCCTGAGAAATGCAGAGCCTTGCCTGTCCTTTCCCATTAAAGTATCCTAATTGTGAAGCTGGAGGCTAGATTGGCCAGTCTTTTTAAAGAGTGAAGTACTGCCTCTACAGTCCCGCGATAAGGGCATTCCCCAGGCAAAGGGAGGACTGAAGATTGATCCGTGCTTCCCAAATCAAGTGCAAAGCCCAGTCCAATCCTAATTACTGCACTGCTATGACACATTTATCATTACCCTTCCCGATCCACTGTCTCCGCTTAGTGTTTCACAAGACAAGAAGCAAGCTGAGAATGCCAGCCCTGTCACTGCCATCCTGATCTGGAGAGGGGCGAAGGCATGGTGATGCTTATTTATTTTGTCCTAGGTTGTTGTTACAAAAAGAAAAGAAAAATAGCGGCACAAGTTCCACTTCTGTTTCTAGCTGTTTTTAAGAGGAAAAGTGTAAGCTGTCTGCGTGTGCTCAAAAGGTTCCCAAGTCCTGCAGGACTGTGGATCCTGACTTCGTAAAAACAACTAACACAGATCCCAGAGATGCCTGAGAAAGATGAGATTTTAGGCGCTTCTCTCCTCCACATTTCCTTCCAGCTACTTTAGATGACCTTTGAATTATATGGAAACTGGGTGCTTAAAATAAGGCTTCTGTAAATTCTGTGGAGGGATGTGGGTGTCGAAAAGCCAACCATCACCATGCTTTAGACCTGTCTAGATCTGGACTGCAGTGACAATGCTGGCATTCTCAGCTTGCTTTCTGTCATGTGAATTATTTTAGTAGAGCCAGTGGATAAGAATGAGTAATTATGGAGGTGTCATAGCAGCACCATAATTAGGATTGCATTGAGCTTTGCAGTTAAATTTTATGCCTAATGCTCCCCTGCTGTCCCCCATTGGTGCGCCACATTTGAAGTACAGCTACAATTAAACCATCATAAAACAGAGCGCACAACTAGACAAAATGATTAAAAGGAACCTGAATCCATGTGGTGTTAAAGAGGAATGACTTTCTTATGACATTGGTTGTTCTTGCTATAGGTTGTAGATTTCCAAGCACTTCAATTTGGTAATTTCCCCCTCTGCCCCTCTATTAATATTATAGTATGTGTCACCTTGGGCCCTATTATTTGCCCAGTTGCAGCATAGCCTCATCCAATGTGACACAAAAGAACTATAAATAATCTTGGCTCTGTTTATGCTTGAATAGTTCAACATGCCTGAGATGCCTAGGCACAGTTTGTGAACACAGCTATATAATAATCCATGGGATATAAAGCCAGTTCCCTTTTTGAAATATACATTGGGGTTTGTTTTCTTTAGCTTGGATATTCACATCAGTGCTGTTTTCCAGGAAGCAGGCAGAACATGAATGAAAAAGTCTCACTGTGCTGTTGAAGCCCAGAACACCTGCAAAAATCTGCTGGAGTCTGCAATAACCCCAGGGTATTTTTGGCTTGTTCTTCTTTCATATAACTTTTGTTCGTTTCCCTTTTCCTATGGTATTCTGAGTAAGGCGTGCAGTAGCATCCACCTGCTAGAATACAGACAAGAGGGCATATATGGCTTAATTTGGGGGATTAAAAAGCTAAACAAAACACTTAGGTATTTATTGAATCGACCATAACTAACTAATGATTCAGGCTTTTGGGTTAGGTGTTCAAATCTGCTCATCTCACATCTACATTCCTAAACAAAGCACATGGAGTTGCAGCCATGCCCCAGAGCAATTATTACTAGGTAGCTGTGTGTGGGTCAGGATCTACAATCCAGTTAAATATTTGGGAGCTGCCTGAGAGGGAGGTGGAAAGGCTTTCTCTGTTGTTTTTTTTCCAAGCATTTAGGACTTTGCAGGAAGAGGAGGAAGGGAGGAGCTTTGTGGCTGAGAGCAGGGAGTACAAGAGGTGTCTGGGGAGGCACCTTTAATCGAGTGGAGGTGGGAAAGCAGTGTGTGTACGCAGAGAAGGCAAGCTGTGTGGTGAGGATCTGGGAACAGTCAGCACATGGTTGCATGCGATCCTCGGTCCACCTGCACTGATGAGGGCTTAGAAAAGCAGCGCAGGCATGAAGGAATCAGCCCCAGACTTTGCACTGTTCAGTCGGAAATCTGAGCGGGCATAAGATGACTCCATGTTCTAGAGCGTCTGTACTAGCATTGATTTTCTGTGACTCAGGAAGCCCCAGATAGCCATAATCTTGGATAAAAGGGAGATGAACCATGCCGTAATCACATTGTTTGGGTCCAGTTCTCTTTTGCTGAATTTGCACAGAAAAGTCTCTGTTCATATGTGTATATATGTCTATATACAACTGGAGATATTCTACGATTCTGGGATTATCACCTTGTTTAATGGCAGTGATAGTTGGCATCTCTTTGTCGTGCCCTTTTCCAGACAGATTGCCTTACTGGTAGAATCTGATTCTGCCAAGTGTATAGTATTGAAAGACAGGTTATAGACAAACACCAGTTATTGGGCTCCATGTAGCAGTAGCAGAGAGCCTGTGTTATACAGGAATTTCTGTTTGCTGATCTAATGATACTGACATTTGGGGTCTACAACAAATTAATGCAGTGTTCTGCTGTAGCGCTAAACAGGGATCCTAGCAGCAAGCTTCTGTTTTGCTTTCTACATGTTCTGCTTGTAAACCATTCAGTGATCCCTACTGGATAAACTATTCAAACTTAGTGAAGTTCTTATTTATAAAGACCTTACTGACTTCAGGAGGAAGATAGGTTACTATAATCTTTGCAGGCATGTGTCCTGTTCCAGAAAATATTTTATTGCTTGAAAATACTGTGGCTTTTATTTTCCCTAGAGCCTGCGTTGCTGTTCAGACAGAGATATGTATCTTATTCTGGAACTTTTGTAACAAATGAAATGTTATTTATTCTATTTTTGCTACACTTTGCACTACAAAAGCATGAATATCTTTTAATAACTCATTAAACTGACAGTCATTACAGTAGATTAATTCAAAAACATTGGTGAAAACACTGTAAACTGTACTGAGACCGAAATGTGTATAGTCATAAAAGTTTACTAAAGCATGCCATCTAGAGGTCTTTGACAGAGCAGAAATAACACTTCAAGTTCTTCAGAGAAACATCACAACGGCATCTCTCTAAGTATTTTGTCTTAACAGTGTGTCATCTTAGTTAAACCTCAACCCTCCGCATTAAACTATAGGCGTGTGTGCATGTTTTGACTGGTGACAGGGAATAAGCTGAAGTTAGTTTCATCATTTTTTCTGATCAAAAAAACCCAATGTAAAATGGACTTCCAGTTTACAGGTTAGAATTTTTATCGTGCATGTATATAGCTAGATTTTCAGTTTTCATTCACTTCATCTTTTCAATGTAGAACATAAAAAAGACTTTTCAAATGGTGCTGCATAATAAATACTGGCATCATCTTTACAGTAAAGAAAAATAAATGAATCAAAGCCATAGGTAAATGTCCTCTTGTCAATACAGATGACTGAAACTATCTAAAACATGAGAAATGAGTGTACAGTAATGATTTTTGTTCCTACGGCCTGCCTGTATCTTAACAAGTGGTGAAATTAAACTTATAATTTTGAAAGCAAAGAAACTTCTACTTGAAAAAAAAAATTAAAATGGAGTAGCAGTAGTAGTGTTCGTGAGGCTCATTGTGTAGAAAGGACTTCTGTAACAATCTTACAAGATAATAAAAGCATCTTCTCACATTCATTTCTTTGTTTTTCCTCCACCGGAAAGATCTGTAACTCTTCACTTGCCTTTTCATCGGTTAAGCGTGTGGCGTTCTTGTCAAGGTGACAATGCAACGGGCATTTTATTTATGTGGCAGGACTGTAGTCATATCACTTTAAAACCAGGGAGTATGGGCTTTAGAATGCATTTTGCATGATCAAATACAGCATGAGTGCCAAGTAAACATTAAATTTTGAATTTGAATTGTGTAATGCTCGATACAGTGCTTTTTTTAGTAGAAAGATGGATTCTGAACCGTTGGGCATGATGAGGAAAAATATTATTATAGTATATACCCTGCTCTGTCTTCCATAAATATCTTCTGGGATACCTTTTGGATTGCAGCTTTCTCATCTCAGTTGCCTAGGCAAAACTTGACTTTATGCCTTGTAGCCCCTGTTAGTGCATTTCTGAGAGCAAGAGGAGGAGAGAGAATGGGAAGTGGAAGCAGGTGGCCTCTGGTTTTACTTTGAGTGGGATAAGGATTTAAAATGGCATAAAGGTGTGTGTCTCTGAATTCCTTTTGTTCATGTAAAAGGCAGTAAGGTAAAAGTTTGTTCCATTTACATCTTTATTTTTGGACTAGAACGGAAGTGAGAAGTCCCAGCAGGAACCTCCCCATTTGAAGGCAGGGAGGTTGTACAGGGACACACAGAGATTTATCTCGGGCAGCTTTGAGCTTTGATTCAAGTTCTAGATGTGACTAATTATGTGAACTGCTTTTACCTTTTCCTGAAGAAAAAACTGGAGGAAAGATTGCTAGTGAAAGGATTTTCTTCATTTCCTTTTTCGCTTTGACTTCACTATAAATGATGTAGGTGAGTACACCAGTTATTGAGAGAGGACTAAATATTACATTCTGATAATAAATGTAGAATAAAGTCTGTGGTGGAAATCCTAGCTGAGATAAATGGAGGAAAAAAATAAAAAAAATAGTCTTGCGCACTTTCTGGAGAATCTGAAATAGGCAGCAGGGAAGAAATTGTGGTGTTTGTTGAAGTGTAGATTTCCCTCAGGAGAAAAATCAGTCTGAGACACACTAAGGAATAAAGCAGAGAGAAGCTCGGGTCTCCAGCAGGCTCCGTGGCTTTCTGAGAGTGGAGGTTGAATTTGGTCCTTCCTAACTGAAGAACGAACCCGGTCTGCCTTATTTGTGTTGTAATGAAGCGTAAGATTAGATGAGATTACATATGTGTACAGGCTTTCTTTTTTATGAACGATTCTCTAGTATCTTGCTTCACTTGTTACTTCAGCAGCCCGGCGTTACAGAAGCTGCCGGTCACAGGTTGCCAAAAGCAGCTGGGGCGGAGGCGATTTCGGAGAGGCAGGGAGCGGTGTTCAGCCTCCGGTGGAATTGCACTTCGGGGTGTGCACTTAAAGAGCCTGGGAAGGAGCAGAGCTGCAATCAGCTCCGCAACCTAGATAGCGATATTAACAAGCAATTAAAACTTGATTCCCTTCTCCGTCTTCCTCTGCACTGTTCCTCATGTACCTTTAAAAATAACCTAAAAAACCGGTTATGAATATTAACCTTTCTGCTGCTACAGAGAAACGCAACATGCGGTGGTGGATTAATAATTAAAACCAGGAAACTAAGAGCACAAGCACTCGAGGGAGTCAGCAGCAATAATGTTATTGAAACAGCCAATTTAAGAGTCAGAATTTCTCAAATAATTTAAATGTTAACTTTTAAGATGACCTATAAAAGATCAAACAACATATAAATCATGAGCAACTACACCAACTTTTTGCATAATTGGAAGTTTATAATCAGCCTATTTCCCTGTTTGGAAAAAACAGCATAGCCTCATAAGCTCAGAAAGCTTCTTAAAGGTGGAGGACACAAATAAATGAGATTTGAGCACTTCAAGTAATATATACACTGCAGTCAGAGGAGAAAAGGTGAGGAAAAAAAGATAAGTGATTAGATGCTGAGCTCTGTGCAGCCACCATTAGGTTTTTAGCTGTAATCAGGGCTGCCCTAGTATAAAGGTAGTCCGAGTGTCTCCGTGTTGTGTTATAGGCACTTGAATGGAAGCTATTTATGTCGTGTAAGTACTTCTGGGATTTCTAGCCTTGTTCTAAAACTGTGGTTTGTTTATTATTTTTTTTTTAACCCAGACAATTTTTTTGTTCCATTTTTTGTTTTACTCACGTTTTCCTTCTGCCTCTGAACTGTTGAGGAGAGCATCTTGGTCTGATCCCTGCTGGCATTCCCCCATAACGAATTGTTCTCCAAGCCCCTTCCTGCCTTTGCCCTTGGATCAGGCACCCGTGGCCCTTTAAACCTTGGGAAAAACTCCTGTGGGACATGTGTGTGATGCAGTGGGTTCTCGACAAAGCCAATTAGTCCATGCAAAAAGTTGTTTTAATCTTACTGCATGCTGCTGGCTTGTGCAAAGTAGATGTGAAAGTCTGAGCCAGGCTTTTCCTCTCTTCTACCTCTGAAGCTCCATCCATGATATTTCCTGGTGACAGCTCATAGGGCTGTTGTTGGTTTTCATTCTTTTTCTTTTTCTTTTTTTTTTTTGTTTTAATCCTACCATAGAAGTCATTATCAAAATAATAATTGTTCTCTCTTCAGTTTTCCAGCTGCTGTCTCTTTGAATACCTATTTGCACTGAAGGGCCACTAGATGTGCTTCAGAGGAAGCCTGCTGAAATTTCAGAACCCTGCTGCTTCTCAGTGAGGGCAGACCACCCTCTCAGATATCGCTCTCAATAATAAAGAGTTGCAATCATTAAAAGTGACTAACAATGGGGAAGGCATTACATCTCAGGGATCTAAAACTGAAAAGATGAGGAGCAAAAAGCTTTCATGCAGTGAATTTTATTCCATATATGTTAAACAATAAATTCTTGTATCTTTTCCTGCAGTATCTCCTTCTGGGTACCCACAGAAACAAGAAACCAGGGAAGCCAGTGTTTCACAATGAAGCTCAGTAGTGTTTGTGAATGTTAAAAAAATGTGTAATCTTTGCCTTCACTAGAAGTGCAGAAAATTGCTTATTCACCAGTTAAAAGGTATCTCCTCCGCCTTTTCCCCTCTCCACATGGTCTTACTGTTGCCATGTTGATTAAAAGTAACCATTTTCTTACCTAAGGTAAGTCCCTGTTATTAGAGAAATGAGGGGCAGCAGCGTGCAGTGTTTTGTCTGGAGCTTTTCTAATTGGGACTCTGCCTGTGCGCTAGAGGTCCTTTTGATTTTCAGCACTCCAGGAAGCAAGCTTTATTTAAATCATAACCTTGGAATTAAAATGTGTATGTGTGTGAGGAAATGTTTTTTAAGTAGTTTGGGTTTTATAAGAATTTGTAATGGAACAGAAAACCTTGAAAGTTTGCATTTCTTTTTCCCCTCTTCATTACTGGTGTGGTTAGTCTGGTGGTAAAAGTATTAAAGCTCCAAACTCTAGCCTTTCAAATTTAGAGCATGTTGTCTTTTCCCACTGCCATGCCATGCTTGTTAATTCTATATGTTGCAGTAGCATCCAGAAGCCAGTATCACGATCAAAACCTTGTAATGCACTTTGCTGTACAGCGAAAGAGGAAGACACAGTTTTTGCACTCTCCGAAGTCCCTGTCCTTCACTGTCTTTTGGAGGTAATGTAATATGTGGTTTACAGTATTAACTATTAAGCTATGTTCATATGTCACCTCTCATCCTTCTCCCCCTTCACCAGTCATCATTGTTTGACCTCCGATGGTTATGAGAGCAAAGATCAGGTTTGAGGAAATGCTTAAATGAATAAAATAGTACAACAGTGTGAGAAAGAGATAGAGATGTGTATTTTTGAAACTTAATTGGTGGTAATTTAAAGAGAGCCTTGAGTTCTCTCCACTACCTCCATCCTATTTCTAGGTGCCTCTGATTGCCCTGCCTTCATCTCTCTGCTCTCCCTTCCTTTCCTGCACTGTATAGGTTCTGCTCAACCTGTTAGTCTGCGATACCCTCGTTTGTATACCGTGATTTTCCTTCCGTTTCCAGCACCAGGTATGTTTCTTCCCCTTGAGCACTTTCATTTCCCTCTCCACTGCCCCCCCCAACTTGCCTGAGATTTTCAATCATCATTTCGTAGCTGTGGTCTCTGAACCTCCTTGTGCTCACAACACTGTACCTGCCACGGAAAGAAAAACACATTACTCGATTCATTTTAGAAATTATTTTACAATATGTCAAGATAAAAAGGCCTGGGGATATAAACAAGCTCAGAAATATTTCGAGATCAGGTAGACATAATTAGAACACAGACTGTTGATTAGATTGTTTCATTTTGCAACAATGCGAGTTTAATCATGTTGGAAATTGGTTACGGGATTTCTTGTGGAGATTAGATATTTTTATCGCATTTTAGTCTCCTTTAATTACACAAATAAATACTGGTTGTTTACTTTTTTTGGCTAACTTTTTTTCCTGTCAGCGTGCAGACGGTAACTAGGCCTGTTGCTCAGCAGCCACGTTAAGCGCGACCAGCCTCCTTGCGGCACCGACTGGAAGAGGAGAGGAGAAGTCAGTGCCCTTTTTCTTTTGCGACAGGGTTACTCCGTTGCTCGCTTCCCGTTTCCTCCTGCTCCCCCATCAAAGCTCTGTTCCTTTCTGTCTGAAATGCCAGACACTTAAAGCAGAAGTTTCTGCATCCAGTTCAGGCTACACACAAGTGCCCTTCTTGAGCAAAACCACAAAAATAGAGCGAGCATCACTATGCCTGGGCTGCTGAAGATAAGTCCAGGGCTCCGCTGCAGTGCGATGCACCGAGGGGGCTCGGAGATGAGCCTGGCTGTCGCAGTACATCCTGCCACAGCAAACACGGTGGTCTGCAGAGATGCCCCAGGTGCTGTATGGCCATGCCAGTGTGAAGACAGCACCTGAGCTTAAGTGGCCTTTCCTGCACCCTGCAGTGCCGTGGTGGCAGAGCCAGCACCCAGCTCTTCTGCACCTGGAGATGCTCACCTCCCTTCTCCTCTGCAGATGCACCCACGCAGGTGCACCATCCCTCTTTATTTATATATATATATGCATATACATATATATGTAGCACTAGGCTGGCAAGAATATGTAAATAACTTTCATGTGGGAAACAGCAGAAACATCTCAGCATTTTTCCTTCCCTTGGCCTATGAGGCTGCAGCCTCACTGAAGAAAAAGAAGTTGCCCTCGTTCTCAGCATTGCACATTAGCTCCCCACTGGTTCCTGTGTCACCCCTGCTATGTGTGGCACCGCTGATTCCCTGGGGAGGGGGAGCAGAGCTGTCAGTCCCCTGCCTTTGCCGCTGCAGAACAGCGTACGTGGCAATGGGGTGAAGGCAGACCTAGACTGCCATTCCCACAGGTCGGGTTTTACACTATGGACACATCAAGGTCAAACTAGTTGAGATGTAAATGCTTCTCCTAGGCTTCTGCATGAGACCTTGTTGTCCTTCAGCATGACAGAGGAAGCTTATGGGATTCCAGGAGATGGAATGCACCAAGCTGGGCCTGATAATCTTGTAGGAAAACAAATTCATTGTTTTCCCATGAGAGTCCCACCTTTTGAGCCTCTTGGATCAGCTTCCCACACTGACCTAGTCAGATTATTCAGCCACTGCCTGGACTAACACCCTTGTACAGTTTATATGGCATCTAATCCACCCATAAACTCAGCCTATGATACCAATTCTATGGCTTTAATAATATACTATGTGCTATATAATATATTTTATATAATATATTCTTATAGATGATACTATATATAATATATTAATATTTTATTTTTTATATAATAACTATTCTCCCATAATTACTTCCTCATTGCAGATAACTTTTTCCTTTTTTTTTTCCTTCTCCCTAGCTCTACCCAGATGTGTCAAACACATCTTTCCTTACTCAGGTCTGCAAGCAGTCTGCTTCAAAAGTTGCCAGTACACGTTATCTTGTGGGCAGGTGGCACAATTTCCAACATTAATGTTTCCATAACATTGAGAAACGGATAACCTCGTGCATGATTCTGTATTTTTGAGGATTAGGAACTCTGCATTTACCTGCAGGACTTGATTCTATGAAGTAAACTTTAAAAAATGTTTTTAACAGAACTTTTCCTGCAGCAGAAGTCTGTTAAACTTCAGGTGTAACGAGCAATCTCTCTGTATGCCGTACAGCATTTCACATAAAGGTGTAGGACATGTTAATAGTTAGTAGCTCTGTATATTGTAAGTCTATGTATATATATCCAGACAGCAATATTGTCATCTTGAGCTTTTTTTTTCAGGGAAGGGAGAGTAGTATGACAGTGCTAAATGTTTTTGTGTCTCTTTCCCCTGTGGATTGATTTTGAAAACTTAATTCTAATGTTTACACTGCTGGATTCACCTTCTGAGAATAAGAGAATCTGTTCTTAAAAATAGGTCAATACAGTGAGGAACCGAAGGGAAAATACTGAGAAGGAAATGGAAAAATAAATTGTGTGATACTGAGAAGGTAACGTTGATGAGAAGTCCAGAGAAAGAGATGGTAGTAGAAAGATAAGGAGAGTATTCAAATATGCAAATTTGAATCATATAAAGACCTATGGAGCAAACTGGAGGAGATTTTAATACTAAAATCAAAATTTTGTTATTTCAAGACATGAACTGAGAACATGGTTCTCATAAGGATAACTCTATCACTTTTTCTATTAGACAGTGAATGTTCAGTCCTGTTTCCTCACACTTTTTTTTTTTTTTAATTGAAGGTTTTCTGTGACAATACTGCACTCCTCTCAACCAAACCACTGTTTCATTGGTCACCTATAGCTCCAGAAACATCATAAAAACTTTCTGTAGCTGACAAGCCTGTCCTCTACAAGTAGAGTTGCCTCTCAGAAAGAGTGGTCTTAAATTCCTGGAGGAAATGCTTCATGCGGTCAAATGGGCTTTGTGAACCAAAGAAAATAATGTGAGGTTCACAAAATCTCCAGCTTAACAAAGTTTCCTCCCACTCCTAGTTCACCTGGGGTTTGAAGAAATCAGTCAGGCAAAGCAGTTCAAATCTGGTGCTGGGAAAACTGTAGAGATTTAACGTAAAAAGGAGAAGGATTTCTCTATGCCACAGTACATACCAAAACATATTTGATAACACTGACTTAATGTAACTGTGATAAACCAGTTTTTAGCATAACATTCCATATTATCTCTTTGCATAATACCTAGCGATTTTTTTGGCAGTGTAATCCATAAGGGTAAAATAATACTAAATGGTGCAATACATGGAAGAGAACAATACCAGGTGTAGGTTTCCTTTTGAGGCTCGTGCTGTGCCCTGAGAGGAAGCACGTTCAGATACCAAGGGAAGACCTTTCTGTCCATCCACAAAGGTCAGGATGTCTCACCATCTTTGCAGTTTTGAAACTAAATTCTCATCAGTCTGAGTGATGCTTTGCCTAGGCCAGAATCAGCAGAATACAGAATTTCAGGGTCTCTGGGATTAATGTGTTTGTATTAACTCATCCATGCTTGGGTTAAAAGCACCAAGAGAGGTGTGTGTTCTCTTGTAGGGTAAATTGTTCTCTTCTCGAGGTCTCAGTTACCCGAAACCTATTTCTTTATAAATTGACTCTGGGTCATGGCAGTGACAGTGAGTGACCACGTACTGCTGGCTCTTCAGCTCCTCCTTCCAGCAATCTCTGGTCACAGTCCCACGGTGTTGCCCAGGGACAAAAGTTCAATGTGTAAGTGATCATGGAGGATGTTTTGCAGCCTGAGAACAGTCCGCTTAGAAACAAAGAAAGCCTACTGTGGCCAAAGTGTTAGGAGAGGTTATTTACATTAGCCCATTTGGATGATGCACACCTCCTGGTGATTGCCTACCAGTCCTCTGTTCTGAGAGATGGTTGAGCTTTCTGAGCAGGAGTCGGGAAGATAAAGAAGCTCCTAAGTAGAGTTCAACATTATTAAACAGTAATAACAATGTTCTGCGGTTCCTGATCATTTTCAGTCCAGCAGTGTCAAAATGCATGACTATCACTAACGAAAGCATACAACGTACCCATGAGAAAGAAATCATTGTTCTCATTTTGGTGATGCAGATGATGAAGCAGAACGTGGTAATGTATCTGTTGCAAGGAGAAATGCAGTAGGACTGTGGCAATGGCAGAAACGTTAACAGGATTTTTCTGTTACAATCAGAAGGTACCATTTCCAGCAGACCAAGAACTAGACTCTAGGCTGAGGATGGATCTGGGAGGAAAGTTGTTCAATGATTATACTGATTCCTTCACCCTTGCCATAGGTGTAATGTTATTTAATGATTGTTTTAAAATGGTGCCCCAGGGCTCTACTCTGCTAGGCTTCTTGAACACAATCAAAAAAAAAAAAAGATACTCCTTATCCAAAAGCATAGGTTATAGACTGCACTTCATCTGTTATAACTTTAAAATAACCAAGATTTCCCTGGGGGGGGGGAAATCAAGGAAAACTAAACAATGTCTGTATTTCAGCCAGAACACTGCGTTTGGAGATTGTTTCCAATGCTCTCACAGAGAAAGGAGTTACAATACACTATGTGTACCATTCACTAAGTGAAATAAAGAAATACAATGAAGTAGACTAATGATTTTGTCATTATCATCATCAGTCCATTCCAATCTTGTCTGCAATGCAAACTGTGAAGAAAAGAGAAGGTGAGATTGATAGGGTTTTTTTATTTTACTTTTTAAATTTTTTTCTTTTTTTTTTTTTTAAATCTGAGGTAAATGTGCTGAACAGTAAATCCCAACCTGACAGATTTCATCAGGTCTCTGTATAACAAGCACTCTCTTTCAATCTTAAAATGTCACCACTGCATAAACCTTTTCAGTGTTCCCTCCTGTTCTCTAAACCCTTTATAAACCCATTACGATTTTAAAAAGATTTTATTTCTTACAGCTACTGCATAGAGAAGGTAAAACCAATTTCTTTGTTTCCAGGATGTTGTAACCTGAGGTAATTTTCAGAGTGCCTGAATTGAAACTTTTATGAAGAATATACTCACTTGTCCCCTAACAAGAAAAAAACGTGAAAGTATACGTTGCTTAAGTTGCTAGAGATAAAAAAAAAAAATGCTCATAAATATGGTTGTGTTACTTTAAATATTTGAAGTATACTAAAGAAAGTAAGTAACACTAAAATTTTCAATGCAGCAGCCGACAGCTGGCTGGCTTTAAATCTTAGTGGAAACAACATTTCTGGATGCTCAGAGCCTCCACTGTTCCATTTCAGCTAAAGGCGGGATTACTTGAGCTGTATTATATCCTCCATCTCATTTTCAGCTCTATTGCACCAATTATGCAGCCTGGAGGCTTATAGAGGCTTATATTGAGTTTCAGATAGATATAAGAAAGTAGTCTATATTCTCTGTGATAAAAATAGTCATTAATTACTGAGACTTGTAAACCGCTTAGCACCCTTCTTAATGTGGTACATCAGGCACTTTACTGCATTCTATAGCTAATCACCAAAAAAAAGAGAAGAAAAATACTTCATGAAGAATATGCTCACTCTTAGTTGGAATTGAATGCTGGAGTTAGAGGGATGTACAGAAAAGGCTTAGCCACTTCAGTATGAATTTGCTTTTCAAGGGCTTCATTGTTTGTATCTATAAAATCGATTAAATGTTGATGTTGAAGGCAGCCCCTTGTGCAAGGTTCATCAATATAATCAAATGCCTTCCCTAATCTGCACAGTGGTGTGATTGGGTAGAAACAAAGAAGCCTTATCTAATTGGAAAAGATATTTTCAAGTAGGAGGGTGCCAGAGTGAACTAACAAAAGCCGTTTCAGACATCTTAAAAGGCTAAGAACAACAAACATTTTATATACATGTGAATAATGCACCAACCAGTCCAAATATGAAATGGCTAATTATCATTCATCTGTTTGTGGGCTTTCATACAATGGAAGACAACTGATCAATAATAATTTAAAACACCCATTCAAATCTGTTTTTAAATCCCTAAACTTCATATTGTAAATCAGCAAGAATGGACGAAGTGTGTACTAAGTGAATAACTTCAGCTTTCATGGTTGTGGGTTTTTTTGTTGTGGGTTTGATTTTGTTCTTTTTTTTAGCAAGATATTCAGCCTATTAAAGGAAAACTCATTTAACCTGTGTGGTTTTTAAACATTTACTTACTGCTTAATTTTTCTTCATTTTGAGAAGTGTCCATTTGCAGTTTTTTTTTCTTGAGTCTCCTGAGATGGATGTTTTAATTACAGAAGCAACTGTTTTTAGGTCTTTTATGGCTTCCATTACCATAGTGCATAAGTGCCCCTCTGTGCATAATTCATCCACATAAACACTTGCCTATCTAGTTGGGAAACAATACTCCTTCAACTCAGTCTGGAAACAGATACACAAGGAAACTGAAGATTTGTCTACAACGTGGCATCAAGTAATCACGTGCTCCTGAGTTATGTGCCTCAGCCACACACCAAGTCTTCCTAAGGATGAGACTTTGGCATGAGTGTTCCTGTGCCCCATGCATTTTTGTGGTGATGAAGCCAGGTGAGGTCGTGGTGCTGGCAGGCAGCCACGGCATCTCCTACCAGGTCGGAGGGTGGAGGGCACTGGGACTGTGGACTGCACCACAGCATGAAGCTGCCTCACAATTTAGGGCTGGTACAAGCACATCTACGTTGCATTCATCTAATGCTTGTGTTTGTAATGATAGTCTACTATGATAGCTTCATCCAAATTCTAGGAAAAAATATGTATGTGATTTACCCAAGGGAAAGTCCTCTGATTTTACACTGAGAAGGAGAAGCACTGAGTTGTTAATCCTAATCTAGCACCAGCTTCTCTATGGATAAATGGTGCTGGTGGAAATGACAGTATATGGATTAATATTGGCCCAATAAGATATAACGGCAATTCTAAAGTCTTCATTCGGCTTGCATCCTTAAATCACTATAGCTGCAAAAGCACTATCAGAAGGTAAGTTTTTACAATAGAATTAGTTAATGTAGATTCACTGGCAATCCATTGGACTGACTAAAAGTAGAACCAGACTCCAAACCAACAGTTAAGAGTAATATGTTTAGAGATATTAACTGAATCACAGCAGATTTTTCATCTGTTCCAGGGCCACAACAGCCTGCAGCCACGGAGAATCATTAGCAGATCAGCATTCGTTGCTCACGGCAAAGTCCTTCAAGAGCAAAATCCAAAACTTATTTGACATATAAACTGTGGACAATTGAATTTAGGGATAATTCCTTTGATCACCTTGATGGAAGTAAGTGCTATGTCTGAACTACTATTTTTTTTTTTTTTTTTTAAAAAAAAGAGTCTGTACTAAAGCTTATGTATTACAACACCCTATAAGAGCCCAATTGTGAAACGGTGAACTTATACTTAGGACATGGACACTCACACACCTCACAGCATCCAAAATAATGTTCCATTATTGACAAAAGATAGCCTATTTTTTCACAATTGACTCATTTTAGTAAAAGTTTCAAATATGTCATCTCAGCCTGCTTTTCTAATGTTTTCTTCTCACTTTTCTCCTCTTAACAATCATGGCAATACCAAATAGGGTCTTACTCATTTATTTCTGTATTTGTTCATGTTCCCTTAGTTTTATACCTCTGATACGGTAGAGGGATCTTGGTGATGGAGTATCCAAGCACTGCATGTGGCTCTTGAGCTTCTGTGAGCAAGTAGAGGTAGACGAATTCAGCCTGTCAGTTTTGAAAAGTGTCGTAAACACCAGGGACCTGATAAGAGGTAAGGTTTTTCAAATTATTTACCATTAACTATTTTTAATGGAGTACACCTAGAACTTTTAAGATGCAAAGAAAATATTGTGCTGACTGAGAAAGGTATCTGCATGAATAGCAATTTCGCATTTTCTCTGAGTATGTATTCTCATCTTCTAAATTTTACCCAGTGTTTTTCCTGACCTTCATAGCTTTTGCAAGCAAACAATCACTGAACATGGCATTTTCCATCAGATTTGTTTGCTGTTACATATTGGTTCTAAAATTACAGGTCTCATCCGGTTTTAATATTTTTTTTTTTCCTTGTCACCAATAGTATTACAGATTATGTCATGGTTGTGCACCAAAAGTATTTGCAATACTGTGGAAAAGAGAAATAAACTTGTTAAAAAAATCACATCCTTATTTAATTCTTTCATAATATTCCTTTATTTAATTTTAAGAGGAAATGGGACAACTTGCAATGCAGATTTTATAGCTTTTATACCCTAATTTACTCTTGATATTTTTTTCCCCAATTTACTGCAACAAGATAATTGTACTGACTGTGCTACGGTGAGTGAAAAAAGATCAGGGTGTGTAGCATTCCAGTGTTTTTGACAGCTTGATGTATTGCAACTTGAAACTTACAAGTCCTTTCAGTGTTGTTCTCTCTTGCTCATTAAAACTAAGAACAAGGTTTAGGAATCTGACACTACTTTTCTTGACTGCTTTTAAGGAAGAGCAGAAATAAGCTGTTTGCACTGGTGACACAGATTCCATTCACATGTTCATACTTGTGACCTAAGGGCTAATTTCCTTTTTCAGTTTCATTCTCATTTTCAGTCTAAGACTGAGGAAAATAAGGATGGAGATGGCCAAGTGACACCTTCGATATCTATGAAATCAGATGACTTAGTGTTATTTGTTGACTACTGAGTGAGGGCAATACTTGGCTCTGCAACAAATATTTCCGTGAGATGCTAGCCTAGGAGGAGGAATTACATGTCTTTATGTCTGGTGGAGAGAAGACCAAGCCCAATAATTTTTGTCCAATATGACCTTTGAGTGCACTCCACAGGGCAACCTGGGCTCTCTGTCACCAGCTCAGCTGTTTTGCGGCTCTTGCCCAGTTTGCAAGATTCCTTTTCTGTAGAAACAGGAGGGCTAGGGAGAGAAAGGGTTGGTGTACATCTGGCTCCTTTCCTCTAAGGAGGGTTAGGAATTTGTGGAGTGCAAAGTCCTATTTGGGGCTATAGAAGTGCCTTTAGAGTTAGCCATTAGGGCACAATGAAACAGCATCCTTGATGAGGTTTCTGCTAATGGGCTAAGTCCTGCGCAAATGCTCAAAAAATAGGTAACTTCCTTCATAGTAACTCCTTTCCTTTGTTATGGAAGTATATCTTGGGTTTTGGTAGAATTTAGATCACGTTCTGCCTTCTCCGTAATTCACCATGGATAACAGAGCAGAAAACTTCATACCAGAGAGAGGAATGGGTCACGCAGCATAAAATTCAGTCCTGGAAAGAAAAGAATATTCCTGTCAAGTATTAAACACTATATGCACTTTTAGTTCCTAAATGGGGGAAAAAAACGTGATAACAATTCTGCCATGTGCCTTAGGATGTCTGCGTTGACACTCAACTGGTGTCACTCATATACCTCCATAGGCATAAAGATCTGATTAGGAGTGTGATAGTTCAGCAGAACAGAGTGAAAGGTGGACTATCATTCCAGCAGATAAATGTCTCAATAAGTCAATCTGGCTTTTGTACTTCGAGTTTAATATCTACTGTATACCAGCCAAAATAACCTTTTAGATTTAATAGGACAGTCTCTTGACTTTGTGAAAGTTGCAGTTCACTGGGCATTATTCCAAAAAGCATCCACTTCCAGCACTGAAATGACTTTCAGGATCAAACCATGCTTTGCATCTCTAGTTTTCACTAAGATTGCACTGTATCCATTACCCTATCAACACTAAAGACGAAATAGAAGTGGCTTTTCTCTCTCATTTAATCATCACTGCTAAGAGTAAAGGTTATAAGGGCAGTGCCTGGTGGCAAATTTTCACATTATGGAGTACTGTGAGAACTGCCTGAGCCCAACATGGGAGATTTTAAATGAAGCGTCCCATGAAAAACATAAAAAGCCAAAGTTGCCTGTCCACTGTGCCAGCTTAATATCTAGAAGCAAAATTAAGGTGTCTTTAAAAGGTTATGTCTTTTAATGAAGGTCCAATATTTAGAGTCTAGTAAGGGATTGTAGAGCTCAACAAACTAAATGGTAAAATTTCTTTGTGGAGAAGTAGACAGAGCATTGTTGCAGCCTACTTGGAACAGAAATCTGTGTTTTCCCCTAAAGGCTGTGAATAGTTAGACTTTAAGCTTAACTTAAAGCTGGGAAAATAATAGGAAAGATAAATCACAAATATTTGGAATTATTTGGAAAGTGAAACAGCTGGCCTTGTTTTCTTGCTTTTTATGTTCATCTTTTCACAAATATTTTTATTTGTGTAAGTGAAATATTATTTGTATAAAATTTTGAGAGGTAGATTTGTAGGTTGTAAGCTGAAATCTGTTTCATAGTATACCAAATCCATTTCAAGTAAAAGTGAAAATAATAGATTTTTGGTTTTCTAATTGAATTTGTCAGAAGGCACTTTTCTCTCACTTCCGCTGATCACTCTCTCTTCCCCAGGTAGAATTCAGAGTAGGAATGGCCCATGATGTTAGGAGAAATTTCTTCACCAAAAGGGTTGCCAAGCACTGGAACAGGCTGCCCAGGGAAGTGTTTGTGTCACCATCCCTGGAGGCATTTAAAAGATGTGTAGACATGGCACTTAGGAACATGGTTTAGTGGTGGACTTGTCAGTGTTAGGTTAATGGTTGGACTCAATGATCTTAAAGGTCTTGTCCAACCTAAATGATTGTATGACAACCAGTTCCTTGCTGTCTCAACTACCACCATCACATATCTCCACATACCAGTTCAATACTCCATGTAGTAATCCAGTATCTCCGATAGTGAGACATCTATAATATTTTGCTCTTTAGAATAATTATAGAAATCTCTAGATCAGATATTTAACAGTCTCATTGTAAAAATTCTTTTATATCCTTCCCTAGGGTGACTGTTGTTTTATCTTCATTGTGTTTTTTTCTATACTATCTCTCTCTCTGTCTATCCATTATTCACTTCTTCCAAATCAGAACTATCTTGATGGGCTGAGAAGGTCATGGTGTTGATAACAATTTGAATCTTGTCCTTGAATATCTATCTAAAGAAGATCTAGGAGGACCTGTTTAAAGAAATTCCCTCTCTTTTCCTGCACAACCCCCTGCCTTCGCTGGTTTTTGTCACTTGTGTGCAGGTGGTATCTGCCAATGAATAAGGAAGATACAGATAACAGAAAGAGAGAGCCCTTCTTCTAACCAAGAAAATCTTCACTGAAATACGCTCTTCCAGAGGTTCTGCAAGAAGATATTATTTTTGTAATGCCCGTGGGTGCTTCCCTTTAGTTTCTCAGGGAGGAATGGGGACACAGTCAATCAGCTCGTTTGTCACAGCAGTACTGGTGAACAGTAGGACTCTGAAGACCAAAATATTCATGCGTGCTCTTTATATGCAAGCAAAGAGCTGCTGCATCATGCTGACAGAGGAGTCTGTGAGGAGGAGGATCCTTCCCTCAGTCTGCGGTCTGGGACAAGCAGCTCCCCAAGACACAGCAGCGAGCAAGCTTGCATTAAGCATAGATTCCTCTTGGACAGGGTGTTAGATATCTCTGGTCAGCTCACCAGGTACCTCCATTAAAAGTTACCTTACGGTGCTGAGTCATGATGGGGCCAGGAATGTGTGGCTGTGCCAGGAACCGCCAAAGGTATCACCATGCCATAGCGAGAGGTACATCTGGGTGGCCAGGCACCTCATCACACAGCCCCACATCAGCTGAAGCAGAAACCTTTGAAGTAGGCTGGACTCCAAGTGACATGGACACATATCCTTGCAGTGAGAGAAAGTCTGAACATTAAGGGTTGCAGCTAACTTTCCTGGAATAATTCAAAATAACTGGCCACGGATATTTAGAGAGGCCTAGAAAGGCACAGTTTTGGAATATCTTAAAAAGAAAAACCCAACCCCCTCAAACTTTTTAATCTGTTAACCAGGCTTCCCTTAATTGCCTTTGCTTCAGTCTCTTTCCTCCATGAGTGTACTTAAAAATAATGAAGTGTATCATCAAGAAAGAGAAGAGTGGAAACATCCTAAGGTGACCTACTACAGACAGCAACATTAATTCTCTAGCCACAATTTTCAAGCATGTCATAGGCCAAATGTTGCTGACATAAGATCTCCAAATAATTACAGGCTGCAGTCAAAATCATAAAAATAAAAGTATGTTTGTGAATAATTCATTTACTTAATTGTTTGTTGTACACAGCCTATGTACGAGACAAATGGCAGTAGCAAATATATAGTTCATGTGCTACTTAAGAGCTAATGGCTTCCTTCAGGAGTAATGAGAATATCTTGACTGATGGTGAACCTGAGAAGACAGACCAAATTAACAATGAGAATGTGTTTCATAAATGTAGTAGTATTGAACTTATTGCAATATTGGTATTTGGATAAAATTCTTTCCTTGGCTAATAATCAGACAGATAATTTTAAGACCAATCAGATCACTTCAAAGTCCTCCAGTATTTTCAGGTGAACGTAATTTTTTCATTCTCTTATTTCTTCTGGCTATCAAGCAAGCATTGCATTCTTCTAAAAGGAAGCAACATTGTAAGAAAAGGTGTGGCAGATTTTGGTATACATACAGCCCTTCAACTCATACACTTTTTAAAAAAAAAAAAAAAAATGTTTGTTTAATTCTTAACTACTTATATTTTATTCAGATTAAGTATTACTGTTTGAAACTAATATTCAATATGCATATCTGGAAAACAACAGAGGGGCTAGTAAAATTGATTGCAAATCTAATATTCCTGAAGCCAGCACAGCCTCGAGCTAAAAAGCAGTTAACATGCTAGGATCAGACAGCTCTTCTGCTTCCTCCAGGGTCTCTAGCGCTGCATTATAAAATACTGAACTGCATTTTCAAATGCTGTGCCAAAAAGAGCAATCAGTGCTGTGCTATTTAAAAAGTAAGGGAATAATCCTATTCATCTTTCATCTGAAAACTTCCTGGGAAATTGAGGAGTTCCTTGTATGAGGACCCTTTCCCATTTTCATTCTACAAATGCACCTATCTGTTGAGGTCAGTGGTGTGTGGGCTCCCAGACACATTTGCGTTTCTGCACAAGCCCTTAGAAAGCTTTCCTTTATGCTGGTTTCCAAAGTCTGTAGTTGGCCTTGCTAACTATAGCTGTCAGACCGCATGTCAGGTGTTTCCATTCTTTATTTGGAATTCCCTTTCGTCCCGTGTTGCTAACTGCAGCAGAAGGCACTAGCGGACAATGAGTGCCGAGAGGGGTTGAGCGTCTTTCTTAGAGGTTAAGATGCAAAATCTTCACCCAGATAATGAAAATTGCTCTGTTGATGGGGATTACGCCTTTGAGCATTGACCTCATGTCATCCAAGTCAGTTTAAGATGCAGTTTTATGAAAGACTGCTTTAAAAATAACTTCATATTACCTGTGGAGGTCTCTTGGTTGCTGGACGGTAATGATGAGGAGAAGATTCATGAAAGTATCATGTATTGCCAATATTTTTATGTATAATAAGTGCTAGGTACAGCTTGTGTGTTGTTTCATTTTCTATTCTTTCCTGAGGCAGCTTCTCAGCTTGTTGAAAAGCTACGTTTGTCTTCTTGGACAGGAAATAATTATGATTACATCTTTTCCATGACCAATAGTGGGAGATAGAGTAGGGTGTGCAAAACAATGAAGTAGCATGGTGTATGGGGAAAAAAAAATTGTGATTTTTACTAGAAATTTAGAAGAAGAAAGACTAAAACATTTGCTCGGTAATATGAGTGGTCTGTTGGTTTTTTTTCATTGGAGCCCTGGGAATTAAGTATGTGACTCCTAATGAAAGCCTATTGGGTTTAGGCACCCTTAAGTCTTAGCCTTCCTTGTATCTCTTGGAATTAGAAAGAGGATGTGTGTAGCAGATGTTCCCAGCCCGCTTTGCCTCATTGTAATTCCTACAATACTTGGTTCCTTATCTTTAACCCATTTCTGAAATCGATGGTGTCAAGCCTCTCTGGCTTCACATAATCTAATATGTTTTTAAAAATGATTTTTCTTGCCATCTTATTCTTTCCGCCTCGCTTCTGCATCTTTCATCGACTTTAATTAAGCTTTCCTTGGGCTTGTGACCTTGGTGAGCTTTTAAAAATAAAGTGAACTGACTTGCAAGGTGATTTTTCCCAATCTTTTTGTAGCTCTGCTGGAAATTCACTTTGTGTGGTGTTTGAAAATACAGGCTGTTCATTTGGGATCATCATATGTGCACACAGTGGCAGCAAAGAGAAACTTCAGCCTCCTAATTACTACATTGTAGAAAATAGTTCATTTCTCTATAATATATGCTTTGACTTCTCGACCCCTTTAGGACCTAACTATACACTGTTGTTTTTTAAAAGAAAGATAGAAAAGATTTGTTCTTTCGGGCAGGCAGTATTGAAAGAAAGCCTTTAAAAAAAAAAAAGCGCAGAGTAAAAGATGTGTAGAAATGCCTAACTGAGATTCTCAGCATGCTTGTTATCTTCCTTACCGTTTTTTTGCCAATAAAATCTCAGAATAGATGGGTAGAAGTAGATGAGTCTTCCTAATTCCATTTATAATTACATTTGGCTGGGTTCCGTCAAAGGTCTGAATAGTAGCTCTTGTCCCGATTTTCACTGCAATGGAATCTACACATAAATCACTGAACACTGTCATACTCTGGGAGGCTGAATATGAAATACCCCTAAAGCTGGCATTATAGGTACTAGATCTAAAGACGGTCATACATACAGAATGACGAAATCAGGCTAAAACTCGAAAGGATTTTTTTGTTTTTTAGCTTGGTCTATTCTTTCTTACTTGGTGTCATTCTTCTTGTTGGTTTCTGTGCTTTGTGGATGGTAAGGAGTGTATGACCCCATACAGAGCTTTATGCAGCTTTATAATTACTTGTCTTTGCAGGGGCTTCTCTTCCTGCATTCATCGGGGAGCTGGAGGAGTTAACAGAGTGTGTGTGACCTGCCCAATCCCGGCCCTTTAGTAAAAATCACATCATGCTGCAGCACCCACTCGGGTCAAGTAATGAAGGCAGTGTTAGATGTGACCGCACGCACAGAGCAAACTCACAGTAGAAAAAAAAAGTGTTTATAGGCGCTACATAATGTAGTAAATAACACAATAAAAACCTTAGTAAAAGCTGGCATTTTAGTATTAGGTTGAGGTAAACATTATGGTGAAGGCTACAGTGTGCCTTGACCTAAAGACCTATAGTAGTACAAATCTTCATTTGTTTTTGCAAGGAATGTATTTTGAATTAGTCACTACTTGTTAAGACAGTAAGCTCCTTTCTTTTGAAAAAAAACAACCCAAACACAATCTCTTCAAATAGATTATGCTCAGTCTTAGCAAAGACTAAACCTTGAATTAACCATGACTATCTGACATACTGCTAAATTTAGCAATCCTTCTTGATATGGTGCGTTTAAAACTCTCCTAATTCCTAGTATTCCTGAAGACATATTCTAGCATGGTGTAGTTTTCCATCGCAGACAAGGCCTTTAAATGAGGTTGTGAAGAACGTCAGATTAGTTTTATTTAGATGCCTTCATACATATCCCAGCAAACAGCATCAGATCCCTGCAGCAGTGTTCAATATTCCATTTTTACAACTAGAAACAGTATATCAGTTCAGCAAACTGTGATACCTTCCTAACACAGCTGCAGCGCTTTTGAAATCCAAGAGCTCTGCACAGGTGTATAGTGCGCTTGGAATGAGCTTGGGTGTCTCTAATGTACTGCTGCAGTGCTCTTTATGGGCACAGCCGCACTGAATAAGAGGGGATGACTCACCGCCGCCAAATCAGGCATGTGACTTCATGTGGTACCAGATGAAGGCATAACCCCGGTTTTAAAGAGCGCTGATTTAGACATTTAGGTTAAATTTAATGCAAGGTATTAATAATGTCATAAAATTATTAACAGCAACTCCTTGCCATCTATGAAAAGTGAATGTTTCAAACAGCTATGGCATTAAAGTTGTACCAGCTTTCTTTCTTTTCTCTTTTTAATCCTCTAGAGTCAGTCTATTGTCGCTGTTGTATTTAAGAGAAAAGTTAGAAAAAGAATGCCGAGAGCAGACAGGTTGCAAATTATTTTTCACGTGCATTATTTCCCCATGAAGCACTTCTTGGTATTTTAAAATGTATTTGAGTATTTTTCTGCTCCACTTTTGCACCCTCCACTAAGACTGCAAGCCTTGAGGCTTTTAAATAGACTTGTATTGAAAGATATGAGATGATGAAGGAATAGGAGTGCCACTCCTCAGAAGAGTCTAGACCTTTGGACAATACAGATACTGCCTTTAGAACTGGAGAGGCCACTATGTGCTGTTGCAGCTGTGTGGTGGCATGAAGCGTGTCCTTTTGCCTGACATTTTACCGAAGCGGATACTATTGCCGTCACAGAGTCTGTTGCGTTCTGTACAGACATTTTGCTCTGAAGAAACAAATACCCTTTTTTCTCATAAGCCTTGAATTAATTCATAGATGCATTTTGCAGACTGGGGGTGTTTGAGGGTGGTGGAATTTCTTACCTGTGCTGAGACACAGAAATGCAAATGTTTTCCTAGTCTTACTGAAGATGAATGGCAAGCCCTTAAATGTCTGAGCATAGATCAATGTTCGATTTAATAAATCTGGTAGATAAGGGTGAGGCTTCTTTGTCATAATCTGGAATATGTACAGTATCAGCAAGAAACTCTCAGGCAATTTTATTTTGGTATCTGAAACTCAGCATCTCTTAAGTGACTTAGAGATAAATTACCACTTTTTACAGTCCCCTTTGGAATCCATATTTAGTCAACAACATTTAAGATTCTGCTTAAAAGAATTCATTGCTCCCTGTCCTGTGGGTTCCAGCTAGCATTCATGCAGGATAGATTTACAAGCCTGATTTTCGAGCTGTATTTTCAGGGATGTTTTGGAAACTTCCCTTTCTCGTATAGGTAGTTCCAGACCAAAGAGTAAGATCTATGTTTCCTGTGCCTTAAATTCATTCCACATTAGACTGAGTGGCTGCTCAAGGTATATTATAGCAGAAGATTAGATTCATTCTAGGCTTGTCTAGTAAGTTTTAAAATAGATATTTACAATTTAAAAATATAGGCCATTCATATTGATAAACAGATCCTGGGTTAGAGGTAGAGTCCCTGAATATGGTGCTGCTTTATCGGCCAGCATTCTGAATCTGGCAAAACTGGCAATCCTGTGTTCTGCTCCCTTTGATTACAGAGCAGAGCGGCACGAGAGAAAAGAGCCAATATCCTCTCCTGTGCTAGCAATCTTACAGCCGGTATCCTGGGTTTAGTCTGATTGTTCTGATACTTGTTATATAATACTCTTACCCTCTAGGTTTGCGCAGGCTAAAATATATATTAAACCAGATATTTGACATTTAGATATTTCAGGTTGATGTAAATTAGAAGTTCATTGTGGCATTCCTATGGAAAATTGTATAAATACGGATTAGAGGGATGTCATCTGACGTCCTTGAGTTGTAGACCTCTAATGTGGAAATGATCTGTATTATCCCATATAAAGAATAATAATGACACGCTTAAGTCAGGGTGATACGTGAATCATTTTAGCTTTGTCATATCTTATGATGAAATAACTTGACTTTTCAATATATATAACATTTCATGTTAATAGTTGGTGCATATCCTTTTCGTTTCAGATATGAACTGAGCCATTTTTTCTTGTCATACTGCTTATTCCTTAGATCAAAAATTTATCTTGCTTTCACTTTTATTTCAAATGTGTTCTTAAGCACTTGTCAGACTGAAACATGGTTACGATTCAGTGCCTACACAGTGCATTTGAAATAGTCCCGTCTAAACTTGATGCCGAAGCTTCCTGGCTAGAGAATAGTTTCACGTAACAGAACACATAGATAGGAATTAAACTTAAAGTGGCTGACAACTAACATTCTCCAGGGCAACTTCAACTTCAAAGTGGACTTCTGTTGTCATTTTATTGTTATTTCCACTTTCTTCTGATGGCCCAGGTCATGGACTCTATATGGTTGATGCTTCTGAAGGCTTTGAGAAATCCATCGGTGTTGCTCTGGATTCATCATCTTGTTGGACACAATATTCGATAAACGGGATGCTCTTCATAGTTAGTGCTTTTATTTGCTATACTGACTCTATACACAAGAAGGAAAGTCCTTGCAATTCTGAAGCAACTTGTGGCAGAGCATGCATTCTACGTGCATATGAAGAACACCTGAAAATTTGCTTTTATAGCCCATCTGATCAATATCAGTTACTGAGGAAAAAGATTCTGTATCTAGGCACACAAGGATGCATATCTGTTATGCTGCGATAATTTTTAAGTACACAGCCACTTGAAATATGGTAATTCATTCTTTAGAGCTTCCTCTTTTCCTCTGACACTTGAGTTGTCATGATCAACTATGTTGCTTTGAAGAAAGTTATCTCTATGACAGACAAATACGTGTGTTACATGAGTATGTATACATGCCTTAAATCATTATTGTATGACACATCCTCAGATACTACTGCATCTATTTGCAGAATATCTAGACTTCTTGAATTTTAATAAATCATCTCTGACCAAATATTCAAGAAGCCCCCAACTCCTGGAACATCCTCTGGTTTGTGTTCCTAAACCTCTCCTGCTTAAAAGATTAAATGGGTTGAGAACAACCAACTAAGGCGACCAACATGAGAGACAATGCAGAGAGAGATGGTGTCGAGAAAGAGAAGACTGAGTAGTTACAGTATGGTGAGCTGAAGTGCTGCTAGACATGGAGGGCCAGAATCACTCCAGTTGTGGTAACTGAATCCAACTCCTACAGCTTGTTCTGCCGGGTGTGGTTATTTTATTTGTATTTGGATGGTGATACAAGGCCTTGACAATGATGAGTTCAGTTACAGCAGGTGTTGGATAGTGTGTGAAGATTCAGGCCATTTCTGAACAACCTACAAGCTAAACAAAACAGTTGAGTAAATTTGTAATAATCATTAGGAACTAAGTGGCCAAATATATTTATGGATCTGTTTCAGCATGCCTATAAAGGTCAGAGGGGTGTCTGGGGGTCACGAAGGGTTGAAACAACTGGCCCCTGCCAATGGCCTAGTGACTAATTTGTTGACTGGAGTGCAGGCATCACTTCAACTGCTCTCATTCCTAGAAGAGTGTGAAAAGGGAAGGATGATTTTCACACTTGATAACACTTTAAGCAGTATGTGAATATTTTCGGTACATGAAGGAACAGAGTACAGGAATCGCTTCAGCATTGCTTATGAATAGGGGATGCCAAGCAGGTGATGTTCCTCTGAGTAATGCTGCTTCATGTTTTGATCATTTGGCACACTATGGAGATATATTAAACTTTCACTACAGCCAGTGCCACATTCACTCGCTTTGAGTGGGTAGGATGGTAACCTGTGAATTCGCTGCCAAACTGTCTGTTATGACTAAGAATTAGTTCTTGTCTGTTATAGCAATCTTATACATTTAAAAGATACAAGGGAAATAAAAATGGTTTAATGTGGCAAAAAGAACAGCACAGGAAAATTTCAAGTCATTGCAATATCAGTAAAATTCAACTCCTATCAATCAGCCCTGCCAATGTGGCAGACGAGTTCTAGGAGGAATAGTAATATACAGAAACAGATTTGTCTTGGAGCCTTAAAATACTAGCAATGAGAATAATTTGAAGGTCTAAAAAAATGATTTGAACCTTCTTAGATTTCTCCCTGACCATTCTTTACATGTTCTTACTACTTCTATTTTAGTAGAAATATGAATGCTATGACTATCTCACATGGAAAAACTGTTATTAAAAAAATTAACATGAGTAAACTAAAAATGGAGAGCGCAGGAAAGTGAGCGCAGAGTCTTTCAAAGCAACTTGTGTAGCCTTGATATTGGAAATGTTCACATTTTGTTTGTTTAAATTTTGTTTGTTTTTTTTTTTCCAGCCCTGTTGATGATGAAAGTTTCTCTCTCCCTTATGTTAACTTAAATCAGGAGTAGTAAAATGTGTAATTTTATGGTTTTATTTTTCCAAAATGACTTTTTCTACTTATGTCTCATTGTTGGAAAATTCTGCCTCAAATACAAGGTATACTTAAGGGCAAAGATTGTCTTTTCAGAGGGTCTTGGGGCAAATTTATCTTGTCAATATTAGGGAAAGTTAAGCAGCTATGGCAAAAATTTGTTTATGACAAATTTTTCCCCTTTCTAGTAATGTGTTAAATTTAACCAATGTCTTTGTTTTTTTTTTGGTACTGCCAAAATTATATTAAAGTCAGAGAGGAGGTGCCCTTGTTACCCCATCCCTGGCTGAGCTTTCTCGCTCTTTCTGTTGCTTTCCAACTCTTACTGTGATGTCAGTTCAGACCAGCTAAACATGTATTCCTACATTTCAATACGCTCGGTAAGGAATATAGATATATCTCTCTCATAAAACCTGCTGTAGATAAATAAGAGTTTGGACTGGTGTATTTCTCTAAGACTTGGTGCTTACTTCAAAGGAGTTGTATCCAGCCCTGTTTAAAAGATGTAGCCCATGTTTTGAGCTCAAGATGTGTTGTCTTGGTAAATTCCTTGCTTACATGGTGGGTTGTTTGTTTTTTTTTTAATGGGAACAGGTGTGTTGGGTCAGGAAATATTCTCATTTCAGAGACCTGAAAGAAAACTCCAGCTGTCAAAATGCAGTTGAAATACGAGACAGGGAGTCTTCTCATATAAGAGAGAATTGAGATGTACTGACTGATAGCATCCAAACAGGCAATGTATACTGCTTAACACTTCTGAAGGCTGACCATTCGAGATCTGTCCTTCAAGGTTGCCTTTTTGCTCCTGCTCCAATTACACTTGCTTAAGAGAGAGAGCGAGGGAAAAAGAAGACAAAACAAATTGCCCATAACAGGTTTCTGGTTGATAGCATGGATTCAGGGGAGCTTGTTATAGTGAACAGATATTACTTTGCAATACCTTTGCAATAAAATTTTGCTGTCAGCAAGAATCCGTATTTTTACTGAAAAATAAACCAAGATTTTTTTAGCCAGATGTATTACAATAAACCTTGGAGTGTAACTGGGGAAGAACACGCGGCTAGTAAGGAAATAAATCTGTAAGTTAAATGTAGTTATTGCCAGCTGATATAATGCAGGGTTTTATGTACTGCATCAACTTAAATTTATGTCCAACCAAAAAAAGAAAGCACTTGAAAAGGCATAATATAAAAAAAATGAGAGAAAAGGGAGGGAAAAATTATTAAAATCTGTGCTAATAAATTGAGATCTGCTATGCTGGAGGCATGTTTAGCATTGGAGGACAACCAGAATATAAGAATGTGATTAAAGCTTTGCAGTAATAATGGAGTTGTGCAGTTAATGTGCATTTCCAGAGCTCCAGAAAAATAAAAAATATTATCACTTCTTAAGAAAATTTCTTTTAAACTGACTGATACAGTTACTAGGTTTTCTACTAGATATTAATCCCAGAGATTAAATTAACCTCATTTGTTTGTCACAGGTTTTAAGACTTTCTACCTGCCTATAATGAGTTACTATATAAACCATCTACCATGGTGCCAAGCAGCACAGCATTTTCTCTTTTTTTCTCTTTTTTTTTTTCTCTTAGAATAATATAAATGTAAGTACCTCTTATTTAAGTGCAAGAGCTTCTTGCCTTTCTAAAACTGGCAACTTTCTGAGTCATCAGAGAGCGTCAAGGCAGATGGTTCCAAACTAAGCCTCTCGCTTCACCGTGTGTTGAAGAGTTTTTTGGATGCCATCTTTTCTGTCTTTCCTGAAGCATTTTAAATTTGCATGAAAATGGTTAGTAGAATAGAAAGCTTTGTGGATTACTGATAGAGCATGATAGTGGTGTGGGTTCCCGTAACCATGCCATGGGTTAATAAATGACAAGTTAGTGAGTTACAGAAACTCTGTGCCTTGTTTTTTCATCTTAAGGATAATGTACTTATCGATTCCAAAAAGATATTGTGAGGCGTCATTAAATAAATATTGCCTTTTACAGGAACAACAGCTAGATGTTGATTCGAAGTCAATAGTGACATACCATTGTATTGAAGGAATTCTTCATATCATTTAGTAAAATGCTGAGGTTTTCTTTTATTAATATTTTGTGGGTTCCTAAGTGTTGACTATAAGATACTTAACAGAACTGTAAATTACTGCTACTTATTACCCATTCTCCTTTCTGCATGTAGGTTCTGGCAGTTCATCAAAAATAGTAGAAAAATTCCAATAAAAGAATCCTCTTGTATTTTGTACATACAGTATACGTATGAAACAAAGACATTCTTATAGCTTAATGATCTTGTATGGGAGCAAACTTGAATGAAATGGTTGGTATTTTTGTTTCTCTGCCTTTGAAAAGGAAACCCAGTCTGCAGCTGGCTTAATGCCTGGTAGTTAGTTACAGTGGCAAGCTGAATCTGTCAGCTGAGAGTAGATAACCACCCTGCGTTGATCTAGTTGAGGAACTAGCTTAAGCAGCACTGTGCCATGGATGCTGTCACAAATGAAGTGGAAGATGCTAGCAACTGTGGTGTTCCCGTTAATTGTCCTGATAATGATACTGGAAATGATGATCCTCATCATGGAAGTGATTAGCCTGCATTCAAAGGGTCTGCACCTGCTTTTATTGAGTTCAGAGGCAGCTCTGAAAGGGGTGAAAGTTAGCTGCTAACAGTATGTTTGCAGTATAGCAGGAGTGAGCATACTTTTATCCACCCACCTCCTCCCTTTTTTTTTTTAACAGCAATTAATTTCATCAATTACTCTTCCTCCTGTCTGGTTTATTGCTTAGATACCACTATGGCCACCTTTGCACTGTGTGTTGCACTAGTGGTATCAATTTAATTGGAGGCTTACTTCACAGTTCCCACAAACCCCACTGATTACTGGCATGGGTGATACTACCGGAGCATGAATGATATCGGGAGTTACAAGGGAGGGAGAGGTTTAAGGCCTCCCCCTGAGGCCTTACAAACACTCCTGAGAGGAGTATTTGTGAAGCCATCTTAAGATGCCAGTTCCCAGAAAGCAGAACTGACTCACAAGTAGGCTACAAATATGCAGCCTCTGTATAACTTGAGCATCCTTTTTTTCGGTGTATTTCAGTTAGTATTCCTGTGACAGAGGCAGTCGTGCATCCGTTCAGCCCACGCTCAGAGATGATCAGCTGGGATCTGGAAGCTGCACAAGTGCATGAATTCAGGGCTGACCCTGCCATAAGCTGGGTGGGAAACACTGCATTTCAATTGGGATTGAACTCCACACCGCTGCAGCTTCCAGACTAGAGCTGGCTTGTTCCTTGTTGATTTGGAGGACAAGCCACTAGAATTAGTACCCGTGGGGAATGAGTTCTCCTGACTGATCTCCCTGGTAAGAGTAAAGTGGAGATAACATTATGCAGTGTGTAAAGATACAAAGCAATTAAAAAAAATCATTGGTGTCTTCAACGAAAAGCAGCAGAAAAATATATTTTATTTCTTTTGTCATTTGTCATATAATCCAGTGTGCTGTAACTGAAAGAATATTTACTTTTTGCTGTTATATGAAGTAAAAAGGGTTATTTTTATTTATTTATTTTTTTTTTTATCTTAAAACAACCGGGACACGCAAGTGGTAAAAAAAAAGTCTTGCTTACAATGATTGGAGAGCTATTTTAAAGTTTTCATTCTGAACAGCATGAAGTGTGGAGAAAAAAATCTAGGGACACTAGTATTTTCACATTTTCAAAAGGTTTTTAAGGTCAGAATAGATTATTCTGATCAGAACTTGACCTCCTGTCTGCAGCATGTGCCACAAAACTTAACTTGTCAAAGGAGTTTCTTTTTCTTCTTGCTGCCTTTAGCTCACCTTGACTAGCTTGCTATGAACATTCGGGATCTGACAGGCTGCAAGGAAAATATGCTGGAGTTTAGAAAACACACCCATCAAATTGAATAAGTAGATAGTCTGAGTCTAATAACATATTTTCAGGGGAATCAATGACCATGGTATTGTTCTTTTCTTTAGTGCTTATATGTGCACATACCTCCTACCCATCCTGAGTGATTAAACACTTACAGAGAATGGCTTACCCTCTCATAGACCTTACTGACCTAATTACAGTGGATTAATTCACTTTTCTGAAGATGTTTTTTTTGCACAGCTCAAGTTTTTCATTTGAGGCCCATATTGGGCTTTAAAGACACCCATCATGGGCCTTATGGTATACAAAATACACAACCAAAAATTAGTATTTTCACTTCAGAAGGGAGGATATGTAGTAAAGATTAGGCTTCCTTTTTTTTTTTTTTTTTAATGACTTTCCTAGTTTCCTGAGAAAAACAACCCAGGTAATACTAATTTTGCAGAGTATTGAGTAGGCGAAGAATTGGAATTGAGATCCTTTTGTTGCACTGGTTTCTAAAGCCACATTTACTTACCACTACTTCTTTTATAATGTTGTTTATATCATTATATTTTAGAGCTCCCTGTCCCAAAAGGTCTTGGGGAACATCTGAGAAGAAATACTGTACTAAAGTTAGGTAGAAGGAGACTCTTTTTGTCTTGCTTATTTGTAATTCTTTTTGGTCTTTAATGTTTTCGGGGCAGTGGGGTGTGTGGGGGAATATCATTTGGGCAAGCCTTTTTTACCTATTTGGGTCGACTTCAGGAGCTCATCTGTAATGGAACGTGACATGAGAGTGAAATGGAACAAGCACCCTGGCTGAAAGCTACAGCATAGATGCAAGCAGCTGAGTTACCTCTTGGCCAAGCCCAGTTATACTGACACCTGAGGAAAAGTGACAAGACTATCAATCAGGCTAGTTTTGACAGCATTAGCATGGATTGAAGGCTTTTATGTCTCCTTAGGGCCTACAGCAGAGATGACCCAGTTAAGAGGAGTGCCCAAGTTGAACGATTCTAGCTCTTCACACGTCTGCGTGAGGAAAACAAGCAGATCCCCTTAACTAATCATGTTAGCGCTGCTGACAGCCTCCGCCATGCCTCAAGGATTTTCCAGCTTTGTTGCTGTGCCAGTGGGGTTACATGCGGGGGCTGGTGATAGCATGTGCATCGGGCACTCCTTTGGCTCATCAAGAGCATGGTGGATTACTCTCACAACTTCATGTTTCGGCTGCACTTGCAGAGACCTTCTCCAACAGCTACAGCTGCTATTTTTAAGCAGCCACAAGAAACTGATTTATCTGTCAGTGCAGGAGAATGTGCTCTGCAAAGCAGTAAGCTACATATCTGGGTCACACACTGTATGGTGTGAGGCAACTGTGTGCAGTTCAGTCAGGAATTAGACAGCTATCAAATGTTGTTTTGGGGGGGAAGGAAAAAAGAACCCTCAAACAGCAGGGAGGGAGTCATCTTTGGGATAAAAATCACCATATGCTAAGCTTCTATTTTGCCACAATCTAGACAGCCGTACTTTAAAGACTGTCTAGAGGAATAAAGTCAGTTGGTCTCTTTATTTCACAATTTTTAACAAAAAAAGGAAAAGGAAGCACACTTTTGTTGGTTCAAGCTTTGTTCTGGACATCAATAACTGGAATAGGTACCCATAAGCCCCTTTCTAAACCATCCTAGCCTACATATATTATTATTGTAATTTTAAAAGCGTTGCGGGGGGAGGCATTTTCCTTATAAAAGCAGACTAGCCTAGCATTCTTTAGGGTAAGAAAAGGACATATAAAAGCAGTCTTTACCTCTCCTGTGGGAGTCTGATACAGGCAAGCTTGTACTGAATAGCTTCACTGGAAATTGAATTGACTAACCGTTTGCTGTACCAACTCACGAAGGGGAGAGTCATGTCCCTCAGCTTCCATGAGGCTCCCACCTTGAAAGCAGCTCCTATGAAAACTGAAGCTCAGGTAGTTGGGGAGGCTGCAGGCTCTTCTGGAGAGTGGAAAGAGTCTCAGCTGTAATGAGAGCAACAGTGAGGGAAGATTGCCAAGCTGAGGAAAGCAAAAGCAATTTCAGCCCAGGAACCCAGTGAGAAATTAGATGATGTTGGGGGTTTTGCTGCTTGAGACCATGGTCTTAGTCTTGAACCTGTTCCTTAGAGAAAGTGGCAATGCTTAATTTCTCTTCCTTTGACAATGTAATCCTTTACTGGGAAGAAAAAATTCTTTCTTTCATGTAACTATGAAGTCCAGGCAGATCAGAAACGGGCCTGGATCAGAATCAGTCAATACTGTTGAATCCTTCTAAAGGAGCCTCAGCTAACATGCTGATGACATTCCTAAATTAAATTTTACGTTGGTGGCTTTTAAATGATAGAAGAAATTGTATCTCGTCTCTTTGGTTTGCTGAGGACCTGCTGATTAGGGATTTGTTGATGTGGATTGACCAGGATTAGAGGGTGAGTAGAGCTAGTGGAGCTCTGGTGGCAAGTACACGTGCAATACAAAGCGGAAGCAGAGGGAACTCATGACTTTACCTTTGAGGATCTTGCAACAGTATGGCAGTAGTGCCAGCATTGACATGGTCAGAGCACAACTATCTATCTGAAGACAGAAGGACAAGACAGGGGACACTAATCTCCAGAAGATGATGAAGTCCCATTATCATGCCATGCTTGCCTGGCATGGCCAGGGCTTGTGGACCCTGGACACCACGCATCTGGGAGGAATACGTGGCTCACGACAGCAGCTTTCCAACGCCTGGCTACAAACAGAACACAACATGGCATGAGAAAAAAATGGAACAACCACCGTCTTAAGAAGAATGAAAAATGTCCATGGATTATTGCATTATGTTGTCATCTATTTTTCTTCCTAATTTTCTTTAGTACAGCAGATTATCGTAAGTTTTAGCTCCTGTGGTACCCTAATACAAAATCTTTGAAGACAAAAGAAATATTAATTGGACTGTGGCTCTTTTGGATCTTTGTTTCCTTTATTGTTTTTGAGTTAAACTACCCAATTGGCTTGGATAGAAGTGAGTTGGAAAAGGTAGGAGTTTCTCCTACTGTTTCATGCGAGCTTATCAAAATGGATTGATGTTACCTGGCCTGTGTAAGAAAAACACAACAAAACCCAAAAAAACCCAAACAACAAACAAACAAAAAAACAACACCAAAACCACCAAACCCATCCACAAAACCATGAGAAGTCCTGCATTGTTATTTTCAGGAATTAATTTTAATTCTTTTCTCTTATGACAGTGAAATGGCAGTGAACTAAATTTAGCAGCTGTAAAACGAAAACTCTGTTTCCTATATTCAAGGCAGGTACAAGATAGCAATGTCTGTCTTTTGAATGTTTTACTAGGAAATTGCTCTTCTGTTCTTCCCTTTTTCTTCCTCTCCCCTGGTCCCTGGTCAATCTAACTGCCTTCTGGCTGGCAAGAGCCCTAACGTGTGGCATTGCTGTGTCGAGCCTGTTGGTTCTGAAGAGGCTCATTAGCTACCGCTCTGTTCTCCCAAATACACTCACATTCTGTACTTTATTGTATCCCTGTAATGAAGTGTTTGGCTGAACTGAAGGTCCCTTTTTTTTGCAAGGCCTAACTTTCTGAATGTAGTCCAAGGATCATTAACATGATTTAATTCTGTGGTGGGTTTGTAATCTAGTCAAGGGCAAAACAGATTAAGTAAAATTAATGTCTACCTCACATTACACAAAAGTGTAGCTATTGAGGTGTCTATTACATTCTTACGTGTTTCCCAAGATCATATATATATGCATACGTATATCTCTCTAATTTAAAGGATACAACCTTGTTTGGCCACTCCAAATTCAGCGTTGTAGTACCAGTTGTGCAATGGTTTAAATGGCTAGCAACATATGCTTGCTGGATTGAGAAGACAGTGTCTGATTTGCACGTTTTTGAATAGCAGATGATGTTATAGGGTTTGGGTAGTTCTATTTCTGAGTTTAGTGTGCCAGGAGAATTAAAGCTGTGTAACATAAGGATGATTTTAATCCATTTATCTGATGTTGAATACTGTATGTCACTTGTTTGTATGTTGGTAATTTGATATTACTGAATGTGGGAAAAGGGTTATCATGGCATATATATAACTTGCAAATAAGACTTTTTTCTTTCTTTC
>VYZM01017493.1:94132-205102 GCA_013398915.1 Dromas ardeola | reverse complement strand
TTTTTTTTTTTTTTTTTTTTGTGGAGATCTAGGACCACTGCTATGATGATTCTAAAAAGAAGATAATTTAACATAGTAACAAATGCATGTACAAGGCTTCAAGTTGCAAAACCTTACTTTGGATTTGTAGGCTTTTGTCAGCATGTAGCTCTTCAGCTCATATACTCTCATCATAATCCAGCCAAATGTCCTCATGATATTCAAAAAAGGAAGGATTTATGCCCCATTTTTCTGAGAATTAAACTTTATACCCCTGGCATATTGCAGGACTCCAAAGTAACTCAGGCCTCCTTTAAGGGATTCAAGCACCTCATTTTCATAACCTCTTACATTCGCCTTGGTAAAACTCTGTGCTGGAGTCAGCATGTGGAACAGCTTGCATGGAAAACTTCACATCTTATCTGTGCTCTTATGCAGAAATGTAAAAATGTCCATCTGGCAATATGCATTGATACTTACTGGCCAGTTCCATTCCTGAGAATTTACAAGCTACAGCTAAGATTAACCAGTACATTCTAAATACCACATTCAGATTTTGAAGATCATACAATGTAAAATATTGTTTCATTAATGCACTTTTTGCATTCAGGTTGTATGTGAGGTAGAAATTAAAAGTCTTTGCTGAACTTGGACTTAACTGTTCCTTTTTATAAAGTTTGGTAAATTTGCACGGAATGACATCAATCTGGAGTCAACCCTTAAATCTGCCTTGGGGACATAATATAAAAATTTCCCTTTTATCATGGCCATGATTTTTATTTAAATAATAATAATAACATGATGTCTACTCTGCAAAATTGTTACAACTTTAAGCAGATATCTGAAAGCTTCTGTACTATTCTAGCAATATTAGTTACTGAACTTGAATAATATGCATGTAGGAAGAGATTGCAGAGTAGAGGCCCCACTAGAGTCGAGTGTTTCTGTGACAGAATTAATACGAGCTACTGTAGCTTTAGATCAGTGTTCTCTGATGTAATTGCATGACTTAGGAAACCTTGTGAAGTGATGTTGAACTTGTAATTTTTGTTCGATTTCCTCCTTTTTGTGGTGATGTCTAGTGCATACAGACTTCAAGTTGAAATAGTGCTTATATAGCGAGTGGCTATAGACTATTTATTATAAATAGTACTGTACACATTTATAGATTACAGGCAGATAGGGTTACAAGACCAGAATAATAGTTTGAATAGCCAGAATAGTAGTCCTTCAAATAGCACCAGGGGAAAAACCCATTATATGTATCCATGTCTATTTTCAAACTGCGTGTAAGATTTTTCTTTTCATCAAAACTAAGCGTTCAAAATTCTTTCACCCAAATTCATTTTGTCCTGGAATCCTACAAAATAACAGGAGGGATTGGCCAAAGCTTTGGATAACACATTGTAAAAATGCGTATTTCTTAGTTTCTTGTTTAATCCGCTATGTAAAATAGGCTTTATATACCAAGCGTGGAAAATGAGCACAACAACAAAGAAGCATCTGTCATTAGTAAAAAAGAAAGGATGCTAGATATTAACTCCAGGAAAGAATCTCAATTTCAGGTTAAAGCCAGACCATGAAGGAACGTGGCTGGACAAGCATTAAAGCTCTCGTGTGGAATTCTCTAGTGTAGGCATTTTACTTGGTAGGTTTAGTTGAAACGTCTATTCCTGTAATTGCTAGCCAGATGTAGGGCACTTGATAATTATTGCATTCTGGTCCAGTAAAGGAATGTTTCATAGAGAGAGGGCGTTATGTGAGTTTTACTTCTAAAAATTCTGAAGGTGTTTGTTTGGGCTAAAAGGCACAAATAAAGATACAAGTGAATAGCATCTTGTTGTTCACCACCACTCCAAATAAAGACTTCACAATTTTTTGTCTCTTCAGCAAATCAGAATTTTGCTAACCAAAGTTGCCATAAATTAAGACACATAGTAGGTACCACATTGACTCTGTCCTGACAATCACTGTAATTTTAAAAAGCAATATATCTGGTTATGTGAGAGAATACAGTAATGATATCCATGTATTTTCAGAATTTGTTTAAAAAGTCAAAGGAACAACATTGATTTACAGAACTACAGAAGTGACACAAGTTAAAACGTGTTTATGTTCTGGCTGGAGCTTATCAGAAGCATGTTGTGAAGTCTCTGCTTCAAATCACATTGGCAGGTGTGGCTGTGGCGTTTGCAGAAACCTTCAGTGACTGATCTTCACAGAGGTATGGTAACTGGCTACTGGTGACTCAGTCACACCAGTAGGGACTTCACCCCTCTGGAAATCAGATTATTGCAGCACATGAGCTCTTTCCTACCAGTGGAAGGAGAAATTGTTTTCTTCCAGTGAGTTCTCGTGGACTCACAATGTTCCCTGCCAAACGATGGTTTTACCTGCAGCCCCATGGCAGAGCATAAGGAAGGCTCTGGAGCTGGTCTGTGAGATCCTTTGGTGGCCATAACCATGGCCCAGTTTAATGCTGCTCAGGGCCCATGTAACTACTGGTCTTTCCAGAAAGCTTCCAAGGGTGGAGGATCTGCCAATGAGGGTGAAGGCTCTGAAAAAGGAGTAACCTCTCCCTTGGTTTGGGTGGAGGGAAGCCAGGCTCCTGTTTGATGTCTTGGCCCTCCTGGATCCTCCTGAAAACTAGACAGGTCTATGCCGCCATTCACATCCCAAAGTAAGCAATAGGCTTTTGTCCCAGAGACCTCGTTACTGTGAAAAGGATTAGCTAAAGGTCTTTCTATTGGAGAGGTAGTCTGGGGCTGGGAAAGTAATTTAGGGAAATAATTTCTAACTGTTAATATACCTAACACTTACGCGTTAACATTTTATGACTTACCAGTCTACAGCCTTCCTAATACGGAAATATATTTTAAGTGGGTAATCAGATTTATTTTCAAGAGTAATTTTGCCACAACAGTACTAGAAAGTTGGTATTTGAAGATGAAGGCAGACATTTTTCTCAAAGCAGCGCTGAGTAATTACAGTCTTCCTGGTGCTCATATATTGCTCTAACTTCATTTTATTACCCAATGCATCTTTCCTTCTTCCAATTAGCTTAAAATAATTCCCATGCTTGAACCTTAGAGCATTTTCAGAGTTATAGAGATGACATTACACAGCCTGTCCTCTAGGCTTGCAAAGCATATTTCTTTTATGGTGCCAGGAAAACAAATGGAGTAACTACTTCTGTAGGCTGTTGAAGAGTAGAAGTACCTCCAGGTATCCATTGACTTCAGATTACTGTTTCACATCCAGTCATAGAGACTTTTAAGTCAAAAGGATTCTTTTCTGACACAGGCACAACCTTACTCATTTTAAAAGCCTGCCTGTTTGCAGAAACTACTTATGTTCAGAATTGAGGCTGACAAAAATAAAAATGTATTGTCTGTAAAATTATGTAATTGAGCATTCCAGATCTGGGTGATATTTTTCCGTCAAAAGAATTTGCTTTTGGGGGAAGTATTGCTAAAGGCTTGAGATCATTTTGGGCACCTATAAGTGGAAAAAATAAATACTGAAACAGTGAGATCAGTGTCATAATACATTTTTATACTTTACTGTTGTATTATTGTGGATTAGTTTGCTACTCTGCAGCCCTGCTAGGGACTGGGGAACATCTTCATCAGTGCTCAGACCTGAGTAGCCATTTTGCCTTCATCTCTGTACAGTAATTACTGGTGTATTTGGGTGGACTTACCACATATGTGTTTCCCGTCAGCTATACTTACTAGGGTTGTTCTTAATCTGTCATAATGAAGGGAAGGACAAGGAACAGAGGGTGATGGATGAAAGAAGCAGTGACTGTAGCATTGTGTTTGCCATCATGTCAGGGTGGTGGTGGGTACAAGGAACAGGAGGTGATGAATAGAAGGAGAAGTGACTGTAATATTTTGTTGTTTGCTGTGATTTGAGAGATGTTTTGATGCCTTAATAGCACTGACTATTTTCCACTCAAATAGAGGAGAAGACCTCTAAGGTTGAAGTCCTACAAAAACTTATATGCATTCTGAACTTGGACTGGAACTTTAATTTCCTCTCTGATCTACAGATGCGAGGGCACATTCATATCTTTACACTAAGTTTATTCCTTCTATAACCTTTTTTCTGTGATGCATAACCATCAAAGAGTGGGGATGAAAATGTGCTCATGAAAATTACCTTTTGCCATAACTCTCATCCCATGCCCTCTCATAAAACAACATCCTTATTTGTAACAGGAGAGATAGACTGTTAGTCTCTGCTGTTTGACTGTTAGTATGGTATTTTAACTGTGTAATTACTTCACTAGTTAACAATGCTAACTACAATGTGATTCGTGGCAGCATTCCTGCAAGTATCTCTCAGTAAATCAAAGTAGATGTGCCAGGGCTGTTACTCAAATTCTTTTGCAAATATTTACAGGAGTATATCAAGCCTGCTGAATTATAGCTACTAAGTTGCTGGGAAACGTACTCATGAAAACAAATCCTGCTTGTGTAAGAAAGAAGGCACAATCATTCTTTAAACTGTACAATAAATCTTACAGCTCTGAAAAGGTTGAAAGTCATTTGCATTTGGAAGAGGTAATGAAATGCATCTTAATAGACTTAAATGTTCAGCGTTGTTAATAAAGAACAGCAGAATATAACCATTTTATAGGTGTGATAAGGTGGGTGCTGTGAAATTAAGGTTTGGTTCTGCAGTTGGATCTTGTTCATTGCCAAAACACTTCTTTTTTTGTGGCAGCAAATCACGCAATAGACTTGCAGACAAATATAGCATCAGAGCTATTATCTTATGGAAATAAACAAGAGTCATTTGTTTAGTCAGCAAATGTATGCTTAATAAAGAATACAGATGACTACAACATTTTCAGAATTGCTGTTAGCTTGATTGGTAAAATGGTCTCTTTAAAGAATTTCACTGAACTCAGGAACAATAAAATATAATAGAATTGGTATCCCCAGGGGTTTGTGTGATGCTGTATAATTGTGAGAAATGAGCTTTACCACAGCAACTCTACCCAAAGGTAGAACTCTACATTTAGGTAGAGTTCTATGCAGCTTCTCTTTTAAGACATAGTTAACATTTGAGAATGTGTAATTTTCTTTACTTGTTTTAAAAGAAGATGCTAATTTCGTGTGCAGCTTTACAGACTCAGAATGCAATACACTCCTATTAGAAAATGAAGCTATGCCGTAATAAAGTCTGAATGCTATTTCAGAATTATTACTTAGTGTTCCTTTGTGTCAGGCAACATGGGTGTCCCAGGTGAAAAGTTCTTTCCTTCTGAAGAAAAATAGTTAATTTTTTCTGCCCCTTCTTTCTTTTGTCATAAAAATAATTTTCATTTGTCTATGAGATGTTTATTCTGTCTCAAGAGCAATGCAGAATAAAAAAATATGCCCTTTATATTTTAAAGTATATCTTGATTATACCACCTAACTACATTTCCATTACTGTGTTGGTGCACAGTGATGATTAGACACTGTACACCCAGGGAAGGGGAATGAAGGTATTAAAAATTCATTTGATTCTTACTCGAGGAGCCTCTGTATGGGAAGTCAGCTTTTTCCATCTTTTACAAGTTATTGACACATACTGGTGTTTGGATTGTTGACGCGCTTCTTTTTTAGGCTTTGACTATAGATTGTTTACTTAGGGCTCAATTTTTCACATGCTTTGTAATATTTGGTTGCGTTTTTTTTTTCCTTATTAACAGGTGAACAGGCATAAAAGATAGTAAGAAATAACCAGAAATAAAAGCAAGGAATGAGTCAGCACCTGCCTGCAACTTTCTCTTCTGAGTTATTTGAAGACTGAAAAGGACTCCCCACTCTCCTATAAGAAACAACAGAAAAAATTTACTTGGGTGATCCACTTGTTCAGCACTACACTGTCTTTCAGAAGAGTCAGGGGGATTCTCGTGTGAGGCCCAAGAAATGGTAAGCTTTGCTTTTTATTTGTGGCCATGTATATTCTAGGAAAATCTATCGTATATTATAAAGGGAAGAGGAGAGTAAACCCAATATCTGTCATTCTTCAGCCAGAGACCATTTGATATGGACAGAACCTCAAGAAGACCAAGAGAGCTGCCAGTGCTCCCTTGAAAGTGTGGCCTTCTTTTATGTAGTCTCTTTTTCTTGCCGCAGGCACCTCTCTGTTGCCTTATTTGTCTTTGGTGCTGGGTAACCTCCTCCCCTGCAAAGCTTTCTTATTCTGCCCTGCACTTGGGTGCCGGGCCCACGGCCATGGCTACCATGGATCAAAAGCTCGCGCCGTTTCAACCCCAGGGGAGCCTCCATTGCAAATCCCCGCGCTGCACGGCAAATACCATCCAGCTCCTTAACAGGCCAAAAGGTCTTTTGAGAAGGTCTGAGAATTGTTTCATCCATCTGAGAGGTCCTTTCTGAAGCAAAGAGTTTTGATGCTCTGAACACCAGCATTTATATCGAGTCCCGAAAGAGCAGCGTCTTTTTGAACTGAAGAATCAATGGTGTTACCTGGGTGGATTATTTGAAGCCAGTTTTGTTGTTGCTGTGTAACCTTAGTTCAGTGATAGACACTGTACGATGCGGTAATTCTTCTGATTCATTTGCTGCCCCTTTTGGTTTTTTTTGTCACATTTCACTAACCTGTCCTTTGCTTCTGACAATACCTTATATGATCTTTCTTTCACTTAGATCATCTTGTATGTTACAGAGTCATCTGATAATGCTTCTCTATGAGTTCCAAATGCAAACAATACAATATAATATATGCCAGGGTACTTTAGCTTGGAGCCAAACAGAACTGAAATAAGAAAAAAAGCTGATTTGTTGTCCTTTGACAACACAAGGACTCTGTGTGCCATATGATATTGTTTAAAGTATAAAGCATGCCTAAAAGTTGCTTATATTACTTTAATATTTAAGAATATGACAGCTGGGTATGAAGGTAGCAGACAAAGCAGTATAAATTATGTAAGCTTGAAAACAGAAGAATTGCAGTGGAAATCATCAACCCTGGAATGTATAGCAGTCAGGTCTTTTAACTCAAGAAATAACATGGAAAAATAACAGCAGAATTATTCTGTGACATTCACACTCTGAGATAATAGCAGAAACAAGCAGAGTGCTTTGAAATTCACCACCTATACCAGGAGTATTTTTAAAAGTGGAATCACCTTTTCTCCATCTTATTAAATACTAAACACTACTACTCAAGGAAGGAGATGCATTTGAAATTTAAAGAAATTCAAGGGGTCATTTTACAGCCACAGTTCCAGATGAATTCTGTTTCAAGTAACAAAAAAACAAAGTTTCCTCTTTCCCTAAGATCACATGTTATAATTTGCTTTCAGCCGGTCTCAGAGCTGCAGGAAAGGCCAGTCTCCAAGTGCAATGCATTCGGGACACAGCTTCGGTTTGAATTCTGAATTGGGTTCTTGCGGTGTGAGGAAAGTTCTGAATATTTACGTGGTTTTTTTTCTTAGAGCAGCATTGTCCTGAAATGTACTACGTTTCTGGATTGACATAACTGCTCTGTAGGAGCCATCTGAGTCTCTCAGGTAAATGAAAAACTGGTATGTGAGTCTTAAAATGCATACTGTGTGAATTCTCTTTACTTACCTGACTAACCCTCATTTTCGGAACTATTATAACCTGTTGTGTATATCTGTCATTAAAAGCTCAGTAAAAAGCTCATCTGTAAGCTAATAGATTGTGACAGCTCCTTTCTTTATTATTTAGGCAGTCCTGGGGTAGCATGTGCATGAATTTGTACAGGCCTTGGAATCCATGGATTATTCATCGATCATGAATGTGTGCTAGGACCACAAGCTGAAAATCCCCTTGAGAGTTTTATTGGAGATGTTACTGCATTTTCAGCCTCACTTTGAGACAAAATAACACCTCGATCATTTTTATTTTTCTCCTTGAATAGTCAGCACGTAGCATTTGAAGAAAGGTCTGTAAAGGTAGCTTCATAACCATTGTGTTAGAAAAATAATTTCTCTCTCTCTCCCGTTTTGGGAGTTGTATGTTTTCTTAGGGAAGCTGTCCCATGGTAGTGTGTGTGTGTCTCTGGGGGTGCCCTTGCTGGGCAGCTGGGACAGCCATAGCAGCTGGTTAGGAAGGGGATGAAAGTGCCATATTGAATGCAATTATTTCTCCCTTGGGACAGGGAGAAAAATCATCACGGGGTGCTCAAGTATTTTCATAGGGTGGAGTAGATTGCATAGAACTTTCATTTTGAGCAATTAGTTGTTCATTTCTTGTTTCACAACATTTTTTGATAAAAATAATTATTTGTTGACTTGTTGGCAAACCCAACACAAATTAAAAGAGAAAATAAACCTACCAGATTTTTAATATCTTTTTTTTTAATTTCCTTTGTACAATTTACACAATTTTAATTTTTTTGCAGTTGATTTCATGTGTGAGGTGGGGGCAGCAAAGATGCGAGATCCTTAGAAAAGTCTTGAGGTACAGGAATCTTTATTCCAAGTTCTGACTGCTACTACCACACCAGGACATGAAAGGAATACATCTGTCCCCTCTTGATGTAATTTGAATGTGAATTTGGTCTTCCTAAGGAAGGAAGATCAAATATCTTCTATCCAAGCACAAATAAAGAGAGAGAAGTGGAGAGAATAATACTGTTTGACATTGTCAGAGGTAACATATAACCTACTGCTGAGCATACATTACACACCTACCTATGTCAATATACAGAGAGTGCTTCTATTATAGTCCCATCTAGAGACCTCGATTCTTCATTTCAGACAGAAGCAACTGAAATTTTCAGCTTTAGAGATATAACCGTAGTTTGACAGCCTTGACCTCAGTCTGTAAGCAAGGGATTAAACGTGCTTATTCAGGCTGTAGGCTGTGTGAAGAAGGACTTACGCAGTGCTCAAGTGCACCCCCTCTTTGAATCTTTGTTAGAGTGGAAATAGCAGCAAATGGAGGAAGAAGGTATCAACAGGGGCTTACTAATGAGTCTAACTGCTATTTGATACAACATGCACGGCTGGATGTAGGTGGACCCAAGCTGCCTCTCCTTGTTCTCCATGCTTGGTTAGATACGAGTCTACTATTCCTGGGTGGGATAGAGAGTTATCATCCATTTGCCTCAGATAGATTTACAATGCTAGTGATCACAATAAATTACCCGCACTAACGTGAAGAATAACTTGATGAGGACAGTTATTTTGCAGCAAAGCTAAACCCCACATGAACAAGGAATGGAAGAGCATATATTAGAGAATTCCTTTTTTGACAGGCTAATGCACCATAAAGTTTTGTTGGGCTTTGAGAGAGAGAGGTTCAGAGATGCTGTTGGAGAAGAGAACCAGTCTCTTCTGCAGTCTTGTAGCTCCTCATTACAATGTCCTCACAGGACCAACAAAAGATAAAACTGCAGGAAGAGCATGAAAAGATTTTTTCAGTTAAGTACTTTTTTTTTCCCCCTTTGGAAAAATCTTATTGTAATGCAACATGAAAGTTTTCTCTATATTTGCTAGGATTTTTTTTTTTCTGATTTTGCTAAAAAACTATATTCTAGACCTAAATGTTGTGCACTAATAGCAATTTGCTTTTATTAAAAACAAACAAACAAACAAACAAAAAAAAACAAACAAAAAAAACCTGAAAAAACTTTAAAATCTCAGTGACTATGGGTTAGAAGAGAGATACTTTCTCTGTCCAAGTCTTGCTGTGAAATAACTGATCTGGAGGAAAATACAGTCACTCTCTGCTCTTGCAAGGCTCACGATCATACAGCTTTTGCTATAGCTGTGTGCTGGACATGGTGAGCACCACAACTTTAGCAGGTTTTATTACCTTTCCCTCAGACAGATATGAACATTGTATATTTGTTCTTTATACATTGTTTGTGTCTGGAAATCAATAAGAAAGTTCAGACAATGCAGTAGTCTTATTTCCTCATGTTTTGAAACAAAATCCCTTTGTAATGCCTGAAACATCTTCAAATTATTTCTCCTGTCCTGATTACCTTCCAAGGGCCATAATATGCCATTGATTATTTTTTCTTTTTTCTTTTTCTTTTTTCTTCTTTTTCTTTTAAAGGTAGAGCTTCCTACTGAAATCAATGGGGAGTTTGCTTAAAAATCAATAGGGTCTTATGGCCCTGAAACTTAAGACAAGGGTGGCTCCTTAATCGTATCAGAAAAGGTGATTAAGATGCCACAAACAAACCACTAATCCACAGGCAAAGGAACAGGTGCTAAATTAAGAGCAATCATCTTTACCAGAGCATAACTCCATTTAACTACAGTGGGAGCTTTGCCTGAAAAAGAGCAGCAGAATCAAGTAAGAAATGTGAAGCAATGTCATCAGATTTATTAATCAAACATTTGGTGCTGAGCTAAGGTCACTTACCAAAAGCAGGTTGGTCTTTAAATAAACTACACAGGCAACATCACTGATTTCTTGGTTCAAAGAACTTCTGGTCCCTGGGGACTGGGAAAGCAAGAAACGAATGCTGCTGTTCAGAGCATCAAACTGCCTGTTCCCAAATGAACAGGCTAAACTGATGAAACAATTCCAAGTCTTTCTCAGAAGACCTTTTAGACCTTCAAAAATCTGACTGGATTTAGACTTACATAGCAGGGATTTACAGAATTACTCCCATGGGAAGCAAGCAAGTGGAAGTACAGATTGCTTCTGGTTATTCCAAACCTTCCCCTAGTCCTAAAGGGCTGCATTTGGATTCTTTTTAGTGAGCTGAAAAAAAAAAATAAGCATCTTTAACATTTCTTATCAACCTTATTTTTTTTCCTTTTACAATCTACAGCTCTGATCCTTGACATTTGCGTGGGAGTCTCCCCATTGTTTTCAATAGAGCTCTGTACCCATGCAGGGGACAGCAGCTAAGAAGACCTGGCTAGGAATTTTTTGTTCACCAGTCCAAAGCTTGGGTACCTTTTTCACAGTCCAAATTTCGCATATAGTATATTTTTGGCAACTGAACAGTAATAAAGCCAATAAAGGTCTCGATAATAGTTTTGTAAGCAGTATGGCAAAGATGGAGATAGCCATATTTAAATAAAAGTGTAGAAACTGAAGACTATATTTCCCCTTTAAAATGTAGCAATAAAATTATTTATTGTATTAAAGATATTTATTGTATTAAAGAGATTTCTGAGAAAATCAGTCTTGAGGGAAAATGTAGGCAGAAACTGTATGTGTATGGTTGCTCTTAAAGAGGTGGTACATCTGTTATCTCCTATATCTAGTTGTATCCTAGCTCTACGCTTAAGGTTAGAAAGCTGGTCATGGAATGAACTCAGTTTTTATTATTCCTTTTGGCTACTTTTATTTCACCCCTAAAAGTCATTTTAAAGAGTTATAATAGTTTTCAAAGGCTGGAAGAAGAACTGGAGTCCAGATTAGTAGTTCAGCCTGTAAGTCAAGAATGATTTATTTTTTAAAATCTGCTTATATTATTTTGCCGCCAAGCAAGGCTTTTGTTCATCCTACACACGTGGTCACTACTGCAAACAAATAAGTTTAATTTGCTTTGTAAGCTTGTTATGAGAGGTGCAGTGGAAAACGAGGGCTGAAAAGGACCTCCTGCATCTGTGGTTTTATTAAGAATTGTTTTCTCGTGAGAACTCTCAGCCTGTCAGATTAAAAACGTAGAGACCTTTTACTCCAACAGTCTCACAGTTATCCCCTTAGTAAAGTTTGCTTATGTGATAATTGCGTTTTACCATCTACAGTTGTTTACCAAATGAACAGCTTTTCTCTGCTGCATCTGGTCTTGACACTTTTACTCTGACAATTTGTTGTTACAATTAAATAATTAGAATTATGTGTTTGCTTTCTGTTTGTTTTTTTCTTGTTTTGTTTCGATAGCAAATGATTTTGGTTATGGTTCAGGTGATTATGGACCACAGGAGTAGTTTAGGAATTATGCCTGAAGTAAGGTAGCATTAACACTGCTGTTTGCATTGAGAAGAAAACTTCAGGTTCATTCATTTTCCAAGTTAATAGAAAAGGAACCGTTCTCTGTAAGGAGGGAGTTCCCAGCTTCCAGGATGCCCTCAAGAGGCAAGACTTCAGGATAACATCCTCTCCAACAATGAGTAACAGGTTTTTTTGATAGAAGTATTTCATACATGAATGTGTGTGTGATCTTGTCCTATAAAAATTTGGGGGTTTCCAGCTTTTTAGCTACAATGAATGAATGAATGAACCTCTGCTTGCATGTCAAACTGTAAAACTATTATTTCTATAGCAAGCCATAATGCTTATTAACATAGATAATTTTTGATCAAAAAGAAATCCAAACTATTTCCTGTGGTAGTGCTCTTTGAATAAAGTAGCAGGTAAAACTTTGAATAGGTCAATCTAACCAGGCACCTTTATATAAAGTACAAATAAATATTTTCTCATTTTAATTCAATGAAGTTTTTTAATATTAAACAGGTTTGTTTAATTTTGCAATCCACCTGATTCCAAATCATATTTTGGTATGACTGCTTTACATTGAAAAATGTGAATCACAACAAACTCCATATAAATCCCCTTTCACTTATAAATCAGGATGAATAACATTTAAAATCTTTTGAGTGTGAATTAAAACCCAGCTCTAAGCCTTTTATTTTTGTGAATATTTGTGAATGTCGTGAGAATTTCTGATGTACCTCTATCACTTAATCGGGTCTGCTCAGTTCTGCGAGAAGCTACTCAGAAAGAGCTGACAGAGGACAGAATTAAAGGAAAAACACCACCACTCCTGGCTGACTAAAAATAAAGTTGAGACTTGAAATTCTTAAAATATATGTTTTCCTACCTGTGCTTCAAAGGCTGCCTTCTGTTGCTGAATGGAGTTATGAACATTCAGCTTCCCAACATCCTAGAAACCTGGGCCATCAGCAATCTAAGTTAAATCTTCTAAAATGATTTCTGCATTGTACCTGTGATTTGGAACTTTGCTATTTCTGCAAATGTAAATCACAATCTTGGGCATAAATTTCAGATTGTACTAGTAAATTTGTATGTTGAATAAACCTGAGTGAAGTTAAAAAGAAAAAAGTCAGGAAAAGAGCTCAGTACAGGCTGAGATCTTTTTTTAAAAGTTCAGCCATAAGAAAGTCCCAGCTGTCTAAAGAATAGGGCAAAAAAGTATTTTTCATAGTGGTGGCATATCTAATTGCTAATGTTCTTGTCATACATGTTGTAACCTTTGTTAGAAAATATATTAATAATTCAACAGTACTAGTCTTTGGATGAGACATATTTCTTCATCACAGCCCTTCGTACTCACTTTCTCCCCCTGTCTTCCCCAAGATCTTAGTATAAATTTACTAGGAAGGGTGAATCAGCCTTTCTGAACTCTATAAAGTGAGTTTCAAGGCCAGGTACAGTTGTCCTATGCTATCTTGGAGGGATAGGGTCTCACATAGGGGAGAACAAAACCACAGTGTTTGTGGCACCTTAAGTAAAGCCTGTAGACGTGACCGCGTGGTCGATAGCATAAAAGACAAATGCTTTTCCATTACCACAAGGTTATTAGGCAGATCTACCATTTTCCATGCTAAGTCTCGATATGGACTAATGTGTCCATTCCCCCAGCCCTCAAAAAAAAGTCACAAATTGTCTTGTTGAAGGTGGAAGGTCTGTGCTTGATTCTAGGTGCATGTCAACAGGGAGTCAGGAATCTTAGCCAGCCCAGTACACACGCTTTTTCTTTCTTTGTAATACAAAAGTAGCTGGCTGGATTAAAGTGGTAACAATCTAACAGTTTAAGCCCCCAAATTGTCGCACATTCTGGGCTGAAACAAGGAATATTGTGTTTCTTACGGCTACTCTGCATCAAGCAAGAGCATAACAGTGGCAAGTCTACATTAAAATCAAATTAACGGTGTGCTGAACAAGAAAGCTGGGGAATTTGGAGACAAGGCAGTCCCTAATCCCCTCTCCGGCTGTAAGATTCTCAGCTGTCAGAAATCGGGAATCCAGGCACAGCGCTGCTTAAATGCCGCAGTTAGAGGCTGACAGCAGAGCATCTGTAAGCAGAGGCAGTGTGGAGCAATTTACTTGCTTTTTAAAAAAAAACATTTGAACATTATGTACTCGCTCAGATAGTGATGAACTTCAACTCATCTGAAAATAAAAATTCTGAACTATTTTACATGAGCAACTGATATCTTTATATTGATAAATCCTGCAGTACTGTAACTTCGTGCAGATAACCTCCACCCTAAAAGAGCATACCACCTAAGCAGACAAAATTAATAAAGGGTAAGAAACGCATTGCTATTCTTCCCTTTTTACAGATGGGGAAGCCAAAGCAATGAAAGGTTAAGTGGCTTGTCTCTGGTCACACAGGGAGCCTGTGGCAGGGCTGTGAATTAAATGCCTTTTCTTGTAAGAATTGTGCTGTCTCCTTAGGAAATATGAATAGTAGAAAGAAGGGAAACTACTTAGCACAAATTTACTGTGTGGTACTTGAATAACATGGCAGGTAGCACTAGAACTGAAATAATGAACTGAGAGCTGAGAGTGGACAAAAATGTATTATAACACTGAAGAATGCAAGAAACTCAGTAATTTCTTCTCTCCCTCTAAAGCCTTTTTCCTCATGGCAACAAAATGTATGCATTTGCTCTGTCAGTCCCTCCACCTTTCCACTTGCGACCGATCTTTACACAAAGGCAGCACTTGGTGAATACCAGGTTCCTGTGCCCATTGTCAAAACTCGACTCTTGAGCATGGGAAGGAGCCCGCAATTTACCTCCAGAAGTGCCGTGCTGAACTCTGTGGCTACCTGTTCTGCTTGGCTGGCCAAACAGCAGGCATGGCTGGCACTGGGAACACCAAGTTCTTCCTCTTGCCCTGTCCATGGCTGTGGTAGGCAGGGAGGGTCTCTGTGCTGGGCTGCCCGGGTAGGGGGATGTCCACGGGGACAGGGGGATGTGCCAAGAACTGCAGGAGGTCCCTGCAGCAGTGCATGGGAAATCACACAGGCTGCCTGGAACAGAAAGCCTCTTGATGGTGAAGGACCACGGTCCATAGGTGAAGAAGAATAATTTAAAATAATTTTAATTTGTTTCTTATGGGGTGCATTACGATATTCTTCTTATTTGCTCTAGTTATTTATTTTTCCTTCCCCTATTGCCCTAGGCAGTTCAAGTAGTGCTCCCAGTTGTTTTCACTTTACACAAGTATAAATTCACAGCTTGACACTGAGGATCATACTTGGTAGAGTCTGGTTTTATTATTTCAGACTTTTCAAGCAAGGGAAGTTGGCCTAATTTCAACAATTGCTAAAGCTTCCTGAGTTGCACAAAAATAAATACATGACTAGTAATTAGCTAAACCTTGAGAACACGTAGTTTGATTAGCTAGTATGAAACAACCATATCAAATCAAAGATTTTTCCAAAGCATCTAATTGAACTTTTACTAAATTGGCCATTTAAACTTCAGTAACTCTTCTAAATTCCTGTAAAAACTTTCAGCTACAGCTTTTGATTTTATGGTAGCAAATAATATAAGAAATAATATTTTTGACATTTATAGACTAGCCAGATTCTTGGGCAAGCAAACAATGTTTTCCATCCGATGTTTCAAGTGTTTTGTTCCTTTCTCTTCTATTTCTGCAGGTTGGATATTGTACAATGTGTATGGACTTCTAACATAAGATTCTTTCAAGTAGGTCACACAAAACACATTATATTTAATGCAAACAGGTCTTTGTCTCTTCAGATAACTTACTGAAACAGCTAGAAGGATATTAAATTCTTGTTTGTTTCTTTCTTTCAGCTACAGGTTCTTCCCTAGAAATGACAACAGGTGGGTCTTTCAGCTCCTGATGGTGATTTGTGGACCTATTTTAAAGATTGAACTTTCAGGAGGCATGTGTTCATGTGAAAACAAAACAGAGCACCCATCTTTATTAGTAAACAAATTTGAGAAGTCAGGTATGTTGTCTTTTATTAATCATATCACTCTGTATACATGTAAACAGCATTTTTCAGTATCTTCCTATACAGAAATGTGCTATTTTCCTTTTATATTTATAGTTGTGAAAATACTTGTTTTCTTGCCCATTTGTTGTCAGGCTCTTGTTCATGCTAAGAGAAAGGAAAAAGAGGAAGAAAAGAGCCTGAAAGAAGCTGCTATTTCTTCAGAAAAGCGGATGGACTAGGGTAGCTTGAAAAACAAGCTTTTTCTTATGAAAAGATGATAAGCAATGAGGAGTTGGATAATTCAGTGCTTTATCTTTTTGCCTGCTGTAACTAAACTAAGAAAAGAATTCAACAGAAAATCAGATATGAAATTGCTCTTCCACTTCTAGTGGTGTGAAAAGAAGAAAAAAAAGAAAGATATGGCAGCTCTTTTTCAAGAAGCAATCTACATGTCAAAAGAAGCATTATTCAAGTTGTTTGATGAACAAGCATCAACTTAAATTCCTGGATCTGGTGCGTGTGACCCAAGCTTTTCCTCATCTCCTGTGTGTGAACGTGAACTCTGGAGGCATTTCTCTGCTCTGACACATGCTGTTTGCCTTCTCTTTATTGTACCACTAGTTATGCAGAGCAGCACAGTCACTGGGACATGAGGAAATATTATTACTGCTTGATACTCAAAGATCGGCTCAATTTCTCTAGCTTCTCTGCAACCTACTCTGCTCCTTAAGTGTCCTAGATTTCTTTGCTTGTTTTCAACTCCCTGCACTAAAGCTGTAGATGGCTGTGATCAAGGGGCTTTGTCTGAGAATATGGGTGAAGGACAGGAGCATTGCATCGGTACTCTCAGTGCTAGAACTTGGAAATAGCTGCTTCATTTCACCTACCACTTCTTTCCGTGAAACAAAAGTCCCAACTCTCACTCTTGGTGTAAAACATCAGTATCTTCTCTGGAAGAGAAGACGACACCAGAAGCTGGAAACCATTTCTGTGAAAGTGGTACCCCTTCCACCTCTGTAACATTTAATTATTTGGATCTTCCATTTTTGAAATTTTGTGTGAATCCCACAAAATCTCCCTTTCTGTTTAAACAACTTCTTAGCAGTATTTCTCCATGCTTTCTTGAGTACCCACCATGACTCGTTTTTGTTTTGATTGTCTGGTTTTTTGATCCTGGGCAACAGGTATATTTTGAAAAATAGTTTGTGGGAAATGCTTCCCGTGCTTTATATAAGTAACTCTGGGTGGCACAGCCTATGTATTCAAATTGGACGAACTCTTCAATCATGTGCTTTTTCTCCAGTACCATTTGTCTGCTCTTTTCAGTGATGTCTGAAGATATAATCTCAGACCTTTGTAGCAGCATGCTTAGACTGATGAAGCTGTGTTTATATGTGTATGCCTGCAAGATGGATCAAATGTCTGTACCTAATGGAAAATTTTTCTGCTAGACACTTGACACTAACAAAATACATGGAACATATTTCTGCATGCCGTGCACTGCCTGTGTCTGCGTAAAAGAATCAGCTCTCTGTTTTTAAGTACGTGCCTAACAACGGACAGCAGGATGTTCCTGGTCAAAAGAAGACACTGCTCTTTCCTCCAGTTTTGTTTCTGGCTGACAACTTCTGAAAAACCTTTGAAAAGTTTAAAGAATGGCACACTATTATGCACTACAAGAAGGGGAAGTTTATTGGCATGCACTTTGTGGTGACCTGTGATCAAAAGGCTGGGCTTACCATTGTTTAATGTGCTTATGAGCACCTATACCTGAACGAGGAAGGTCGGCTTTTATGAATTTTGCCTTTAGAGGTGCTGGCATGATATGCAGAACAGAGAGAGGCTGCAATAGAGAGAAAATATTTTTTTTTTCCTCCTCTTCTGTTTTCCCCTGCTGTATACGGATATCCTGCTGGTTAGAGCTTGCATGTGAGATGTACACATTCAGATTTCTGCTCTCAACTGTATGGGAAAAAAGGTTTAGATCCTGGATCTAAACATTGTAGTGAGCTCTGGTCACAGGTCACCTTGGACATGAGACTTTTCTCTATGAAATTCTTGCTCAATGTTTTCCATTAGAAACGTTCTGTTAGAAACTAACCATCGGAAACAAAGGTAAGAAACTCTCCCTCTGCATTCCATGCTGCTCTCTTCTGTAACGGTTCTTGGAAATGGTAGTGAAAAGCATGACCTGACAGTTCATGATAGACAACACAAGAAAAATTAATGCAAGGGCTCTTGAGACAACTGTCCCATTTAATTTCTGTATGTTGCTTTTCCTTTCAGTAATGGTGCCCAATACTGAAACACTTCTAGCTTTTCTGCCAATATTTAAGAAAAAGCTTTTCCTGTATTAACTAAACTTCGACTTTTAACTTAACTAAAATTCTGCATCATAATGATGATTTACTTTAAATCAAACTTGCTTCGTAATAAGAAAGTACAATCATTTTCACTTTCTGTATCAGATAGGTAGTTTATCTAAGTGAAACTAAATAGGGTAAAGAGGGCATTTGCGGGAATTTTTCTTGGTTTTGCTGTTTGAAATCTAGCTTAAAGAGAAAAGAAGTCATTTTGCTCTCCCTCCAATAACGTATATGGCCTTATGTAAAATAATGCATGTAACTTTATTTTAGCTACAGCTATGTTCTAGTTGTTGCCTTTGACAGTTGATCAAATCTAAGCCTCGACCTACAGGAACAGCTTCTTCTAGCTGGCTTCAATACTGCAAGCAGATCTATACGGATTGCTCTTTTCAACTGTGGGGAACTTCACTGACCTTCTGTGCATCTCATAGGCTTCAGTGAAGATACAAGAGGGGATAAATTTGGCCCGTTCTTTTCCCATTGTCATCTTCTGTGTGTAGCATTCACAGACTTAGTTTGATACAACATACAAAAAATGTACAACTCAGGATACATAAAATCTGAGACTTCGTTCTGATACATTAAAAATATTAATATATATTTTAAATAAGAAATTTATGGTTACGTTTTACCAAATATGAATTTCGTTAAAGTCAAATGGGTGAATTGAACGTAACTTTGATAGTTTACTAATTGCTAGCATGACTGATGCTTTTCCAAGAAGTTTTGTTTTGCTTACAAGAATAATGCTACTGACGTCTCATGCAGGATTCAGTTCATCTGTCATTGAGACTGATCATACAACATTAGTCACTTTACAGTTTGAGCCTCTAAAAAATGGATTTTTGTAGCATTTGGGAACTTTTATACATATCACTCTCACTTGTTTGGATAACCTTTTTGCATTCAAGTGCAATCGGACTACATGCAACTTAATTTCTGATGTAATGATTACGAGCACACTGACTCAGGCATTTGGCTTTTGTCTCACCTCAGAAAGTTCTCATAGTTATTTGAAGGAATAACTATTTGAAGGAATTTGAAGGAATAATGTAGGGTTTTCCCAGGTATATAATTTTTCTATTAGATTTAAATTTACCTTTTAATCTCTTTTCGTCAGCAACCTCATCTTTCTATGAGCAAACATTATTGCTAGAGACTCAGGAAATAATACTCACTTCAATGCCCTCATAAAATACTCTCTGATGATGACAGACATGATATAAGACAGACATCAAGTTCTGGTGTTTGCTAAGAAGGAACTACATACATGAAAGTAAGTCCTAGTCCTACCTCCTCGTTGTCCAACAGGACCTGGAACTCAGACTGCTTCCTGAGGGCCAGAAGAAGCAGCAAAAGCTAAAGCAGATACACCAGGTTTTGGAGATTTCCTTTCTAAGAATATTGTATAAACTTGTGATGAGGGAGAAATATAGTGCTTCTATCTTCAAGCTGACTTTAACTGTGGTTTTAATGCAGGTAAAAATGGATAGAAATTATGAAATGAAGCAGCAACTGGATTTGGGAAATTGTAGAAGTGTTCTAGGATCATGTTGTATCTCTATGCAGAAGAGTTGAAGGTCATTTTCAATTCAGATTCTCTTCTGCAACTTGCCATCTCTTTCTGTAAGTATTTGGTAATTTGGGGGTTAAATTTTCTAATATTTTCAGGGAAACTGACAGTGAAATTATTCAAATAATAAAGTACCGTCTTGTTCTGTGGCAACTGCAAATAATATTCCTCTTCCAATGTCAAATTATTTTCCCACATTCCTATTTTTTTTCCTAACAATATTTCTAATTTGGTGGTCGGATGGTGGTCCACAGATAACATCTCAAAACTTTTCTTCTCCCATCTCATTTCGTCTGCCTCTGCAAAGATTCTTGTAAATTTGTTCCAGGGAAAGACTGACAAAAGAAACTTTCCCAATTTATCTTTCTTTCTCCTGCAGGATTCTCTCCCCCCGTTGTAAATACTGATGTTTCTGGTTTGTTCTCTGCTGTTTTTTGATTGTTTGGCTGTGAATTTTTGAAACTATTCTTGATTCCTCCATCAGTATTTCATGCTCTCCCTCCTTTCGTTCATTTCTTCCCACCATAAATAAACGCTGGTGTCCCGTTCACCTCTGCATGGAGTGTATCAACTGTGTTTTCATTCCAGATTTTCTAAAATTTAGCTTCAATCCCTCATAATCTACTTTTCCAAATGATTTCCAAGCCTTTTATTTTTGTTTCCTAGCCAAAGCCGTATTTCCTGAGCTGCTAATTGCCTCTGATGCTGTTATGCATACTTGTCCTGGGTTTTATACTTTCACGGACTTTCTTGCCTCTGTTCTCAATAGATCATCCTCTGACTCTTTCTTTCAATGTATAAACAGTGCAGAGAATTATTCTCCTCGTCTTCCCTCTTGACACTATAATGTCTTGCAATGATTACAAGCAAGAACTTCTAGACCCAAAAACTTAAGCAAGGTTAGGCTTAGTATGTTCACAGGATAGCTCTTAGAGATGTAAGTGGATTTGTTTTCTCTAAGAATCATAGGTATTTGTAACACATATTTAGAGGCTAATAATGTTATTTTAAAATAGTGATGTGTGGACAAATAGGGAACTACAGTAGTATACTTCCCTGATTGTAATAAAGGGTACAACTGACAAGGGAATGTTAGAGGCATATACATGGTAAATTACATTCACATTGATTTAAATTCATTTTAGAACTAGTCTGTAACCACAGAGTACTCCCACTGTGCCATATGTTGTATAGCTAAAAAGAAGAGGAATATTTCAGAATGACTAAGCAGAACATTAGAAAAATTAAAATGGTGCATTAAAAAGAAAAGGCAATAGCTTACTTTTCAGAGAAGATTCCCAGATTGTCTCCAACCTGCAGACTGGTTTTGCTAAGCTATGGTGATTGTTTGTGCCAAATGAGTACAGGTGATGGACTTCATACTTGCAGTGGTTTGTTTCTCTCTTGCTCCAGCAGCCCTACTTGAGGCTGGCATAAAAAGACCTTGGTGCTCCCCACCCTGAGATGGCTGTTCCATTGCAGACCTCTGTAGCAGGTGAAGGCTTAGCCAGAGGTATTAAATAATTGAAATGATTGGGATTTGAGTAGTCAGGGTTAAACTAACCAACAAAGACCTAACCCTGACATCTCCTTCCTGCTTTTTTTAGCTGGTTACCAAAAGCTCTTATGTCTCTTGTCTCCCTCCTCCAGTTTAACTCTAGGTAATGCTTTCCGGAAACATTAATTTGGTTCCCTCTTCCTCTCCTCTAATTAGTAACATATTTTTCTCAAACTCTCTTCTCTCCCCACCTTTGGCATCTGCATTCAGGCGGGTAGCCATCAGGCAAGCTCAGTACGGTTAGAGGAGCTCCCGGCTGCTGCCCTCACCCATATCCGTCAGTCAGGCCCACGGTCTGCTCGCTTTGACTAAAGAGGCTCTGGGACAACATCTCAGCCTCACAGATTCTCCTCCTGTTCCTCACTTCTGAAAAGATTTCCATACAGAAGATTTTCTATCCAGCCCATTCAGCCTCTCCTCTGTTTTAGCTACGGCAGCATCCCTCACTCTGGCCTTGACAAATAGCGTTCTGCTCCACTTGTAGCTGTGGAGGATAGTGCTGAAAAGATCGCTTTCTTTCATTATCCCTCTCTCACATCTTTCCTTTTCTACGCTGCATCAGAAATAACTGCTTTTGCCTTCCAGGTCCTTTAGAGTCCAACCCTATCATAGCTATTACCACTCACTCACTGCCAAGATGCTGACTCTTGCCTTTGATCAACCTATTACAGCAGCCTCCACTGCCTCCTTGTTAAATTTTTAAACAGCCACTTGTGTATGTACTCCTGAGCTGCCTGTCATGCTTGGAGGAGCTTCTCCATCCAGAAACTTAAACTAAACAGACACTTTCCCTCCTTCTGCTTCTAAACTCTAAGTTCAAAGCTCTAATTGTTGTTGTCCCTTGCTTGCTGTCCCCAGCGTAAATAACTAGATCCCTGAAGCACCGTGGCTCACGGTGGTGGGCATTTAGCATGTGAAGCCCTAAGGGGTGGCACACTGCCCCTGGGGCACCCACCATCCTGGAGTGTTCCCTCTTGCAGTCCCTGACGCAGAAAGTAGACTTGTGCTGTGGGAAATTAAGACAACCACAGTAAGAAATTAGTTGTCTTCTGGTGACACCTTGCAACCAGCAGTTTAAAGCAGGTATTCCATCTCGATGTGTAAAGGAGTCTCTTCAACAGGCCTCTGTGAAGACTGATGTAAACCTGAGCTATGCCCTCCCGTCTTTCACCAAGAAAAAGGAGAAATAGATATATTGCCTGTTTTCCCTTCTATAGTACCACTTCTAATTGATTTTTCCCTGATAGGTGCTGAAAAGAAAACAAGAACATGGCTTGAGTTTGTAACGTGTAATAGGATAAAAGCAGCCCGTCACCATGCATTTTAAACAAACACAACACATAAAGGAGAGTGTGTCTTGCCAAAGTAGCTAACAGTATGATGGTTACTGAATTTGAGGCATTTTAGGAAAGTTTAGGCAGAAAGGATTATGTTCAGGAAAAGCAAAACAAAACAAATCAGAGAGAAGCAGACTGAAGGGGAGGCAGAGGAAAAGTCAGCACGATATGAAGGAGTCTCACTTTGATTAAAATCCTGGCCTCTGTAAAATTAAATCCTGCCTCTAGCCAGTTGAGCTTGCCAGCATTCTCCCAAACCTGGGTAAAGCAGAGTGACCAAATAGCATCAGAAAGCTGAAAGCACACAATTCCCATCAGTTGCACAGGCAGGTGCTGGGTGGGAGAGCTGCTGCAGCTGGGGCAGGGAGCTGCCTACCCCTTCTGGCTCTATCTGCCCTTCCTTTCAGAGCGGACATGGGCAACTCTCAGAACTTCAACCTTGCTCTCCAGCAAGGCAAAAAAAGCCCTCTGTTAGATTTTGGGGAGGGGGGGGAAGGAAAAAGAAAAGCAAGAATTATTAACATGCTTCATTCTTGTTAAAGAGGAGTTTGTTTACTTTAATTTTAGTAATTTTCCAATAAATCAATGTTATAAAGCTATTTAATTTTGCTTACTAAAAATCGTCAACAGAAGGCAGATTTTTTTCCCCTTAAAATTTTTACATTTAATATAAAAAAGAAATCCCATAAACACTTTTGGCAGAAAAAGTGTTCAGACCAGCACTCAGTCTCATCTTGCAGTATTTACCCATTATGATGCAAGTTAAAATATGAAATGCTTATTAAAGTGAAAATCATTTCCTGAATGAAAATAAACGTATGTATATATAGTTCTGTTTGTTAAGTACAAAGAGGCTATAGCTTCAACCAGTAAGAGACTTCCTTCAGAACTGTAGTGTGAACAACTGTGCTTAAGGTTGAATTTTTTCTTTTGCAAAGTTGCAAAAGAAAATTACGTTTCCAAAATGGTGTAAGAAAGCTTCATCAGTAGAATGAGAACACTGTTCCTCATTAAAACTAGTGGAAAACATTTGGAAAGCTGGGAAGCTGTTGGAGGAGTGTACGTTGCTAATTAGGATTTATACATGTGTGTGGAAAAGTTAAAGAGAGCATAACAATATGGGGCGAAGAGGAGGAGATTCTTTCAGTGTGGCAGAAACATGGAAGGCTAACAGTGGTGCCCAGCTGCTACTAGACAAGGATGGTAACTCTGTCAACCACAGTGCAGAAAAGGCAAAAGAACCCAATAAATATTTCTGTTCTGATTTGGAAAGAACCAGCATGATATACTCATATCTGACAGCGAGAAGGACTACTTTCTACTCGATCAATAAATTGGGAGATTGTTAAACAGCAACTGTCAGAGCTAAACAGTTTTTTGAATTTACAGGGCCAGATAACTTTCACCCAAGAGTATTAAAAGAGCTTACTGAGAAACTCTCTGAACTGTTAATGCTGATTTTAAAGAAAACACAGAACGATGAAGAAGTTCCAGAGTACTAAAGCAAATTCAATGCACCAATAATTTATGGGAATAAATGTATTGCCGTAAGTTGAGTTGGCAACCTGGTATTAATCTCAGAAAGGCTGACCTGGAACTCAATCAGTAAAGATAAATACATGTACCCTGTTATGCTGTGTTTAAACTGTTTAACTGGGGTGGGGTGTAAATGTAAAGGAGAAATCATCATCATTTGCTGGTTCATTCTGCCTGGGTTTTCTCTTGGCCCAGCATTATTCAGTATTTCTATTAATACAGCAACAAGCACCACCGGGCAATTCTTCCCGTGGCCCAGCTGTGGGACACTGGGGAGAGGATCCCAAGTGGGCGTTCATAATGTAGCCAGAGACGAGAAGTGCCCTGTTGCATGGGCAAGGCTTGAGAAATCACTGAAACTCAGAGTTTACCAAGGACTGCTATTAAATTCAGTCAGGGAATAGAAATAATTGGAAGTGAAGCCTTTTCACATGATCAGAAAATAAATCCCCCTCTCCTATGCACTTCCCGCAGATATGCTCTTCTGAGCTTTACTTGCTGTGAAATTTTATACAGTGTCACTCTCTGATATTAACCTTTGTCGTCCATCCCCACTGGCTTTACCCAAACTGTCAGACAACATCCTACTAACTGCCTTCTCCAAGCAATTCTTAAATAGGCTTTTAGCTTTCTCTGATGTGCTGTAAGTTTATCCCAAGTTTGTGATTGTGTATATATATATTCAGATATATCTGAAAGGATTAAAAACCAAACAAAAGTACAAATGTGTTTTCTTTTTCGCTCTTACTTGCATTGTGTTTTCAAAACTATCACTTACTTCACCCTGAAGGAGTGAGATGAAGCTTAGGTCACTTGGATGCAGATCCTGAGTCAAGATGACACCTGCCCTCAGGAGTTACAGTCCTAATATGCTTCAGAGCTGCTCGTGCTTCACCTCTGAGCACTCAAATAATGCGTGGGCTCCTATAATAAAATGTGTCTTTCCATTAGTGATAAAATGCAGACTGAGTGTGGGAGGGAAAGACACAGATGTACCCGCTGCCGACAAAAAGACCTTGTCCCAGTTCAGATGCTGCAACGTCTGAGCCCATTCGCGAATGCTCTAGTGTGGTTTTTGGCTGTCTGCTTTGGTTTCCTTGAGTATAGTGCCCATAGGCCGTAAGGATATCAAGTTTTAATTAGCTAATGTTTTGTAGAGTGCCTCTACTACAAATTAGGAGATTTTTATGATGTGCCTGCTCAATACTCTGCATTTTATTCATGATATGTTACTAATAACAATAGGATTTTTTTCTTTTTTTCTCAGGGTTGGGGTCTGGACGCCACAGTTTAAGCAGAACAACTGATGCTTAACCCCAGAAATGAAAGGCAGAGAAAGGCAAGTCTTGCAATCTATATGGAAAGCCAATAAAAAGGCATTTTTAGTTTTGAAATTGTCGGTGCATACGCTGTAATGAAAATAGAAGTACTTTTTATGTCAGTAAAGCCTACAGCATGTGTCAGTAGTGGATCAAATATTAAAAGTAATTTTTAATAAGTGCGAATCAAAGAGGGATTAGAAAAGCTCAGGGGATTTGGAGATGAGACTTCAGTTCAGGGAATTCCACAGCTCAGGGGCATAACAGGTGAATGCTCTGCTAGCCATGGATGAGAGACCTGGGAAGGGGGCTGATGAATTTCAGATTTATTATTAGAAAGTAAGGACTGAGGGTACATATAAATGGAGACCAATTTTGATAGGTATGAAAGGGATGTTTCAGACGGGTGATGAAAAACTCAGAAAAAAAAAAATTAAAGTCAATGCATTGACTGACAGGAAGCGGGTATAAATCTGCCATAGCTGAAGTAATGCGATTGGATTTATTGCCATAAGTAAATGTATGGGTTGCGGCATACTGAACAATGGGGTCATTTGGGAATATTATTCCGTACAGTGTATGCCTATTACTGTAATCTAAAAGCTGTAAAGATAGGGTTTAGAATGGGGCAAGCAGCACAGAGAGTAGCAGCAATACCTGCCTCACACCTGCAAAGTGGCAACATGTCACCTAAGCGACTGCTTTGAAGAAAGCTTTTAAGAAGTTAACAGTAAATGAGCTAAGAAACCATAGAAGGATACAAAGTTGAAAGTTCTGGAGGATTCATTAGATGTACACAGCTGCCACCAGATGGGAAAACAGAATATGACAAACAGCACGTAAATGAAAGACAGATAAAAAGGGGGAGGGTGAATTTGGGGATTTGATTTCAGAAAGCAATGTCTTATGTATCCATCACAAGTAATGCCTTCTAGCTCCTTGGTGTGTGAGGATGTGCGGGCCTTTTTTCCCCTTCCCTCCACCTCCCTCCCTCCCTCGCTTTTCCTTTCAGTGAGTGACAGCCCACGGTTTGAAGAGAAGCTTAGAGAGAAATCCATACCTTTCTTGTCATACATCATGAGCTGAGTAATCTCTTGAGAAAGGGAGTTTTAGCAGAGTAGGGGCCTGTGAAGAATTTGGATATGGATCCTCCACGAAAGATTTTTGTACCCTGTAGTAGGTAAGAACCAGATCACTTGGGTCAGTGCTGAAAACTGCATGTTGCTTAGAAATAATGTTGAGAGTTGTTACTCTCTGAGCAGTCGCTAAGACACCGTTTATCTGAAGCTCTAATTAATAGCTTTGTAAGTTCTTGTGCATTTTATTGCTATTATTGTTGGCTTCATTTTTTTGTTTTGCATACCTGAGAGAAATAGGCATTAAATGATGATTTTTCTGTCTCTGGATGGAATTCAATACTGGAGAGTCACAGTGCCTGCTGTTACCATTGTCTCCTTTTCTGAAACCCTTTTGTGACATGTTTGTGATCAAAGCGTTCAGCATTTCAAAGTAATGAGATATCTTTGTTTGTGAATAACTCTTCTGCGTTGTATGAAGCATATAATGTCCTTTATCTGCAAAGTCTTATGCATTAGTAAGAATATTCCAGTTTTTTAATATCAGCTGTTCAAGGATTTTTAGTATTGCAGTTTGGTGAACCTGGTATCTCACGAAGTCATAATCTTGCATTATAATGGAGTTCCTGCTTGTTCTGGAGCAGGTTGCGAATGGAATTACCAGAAGCCTGGTACGTCCATATCCAGAAGGGACAAACACCAACCTCTGCTTGGCTACAGTGCTGCTACTGCCTTGGCATCCTAAAGATGTGGGTTTGAATCTTGTGATTTCAGTGGCCTAAGCTAGAGCTAACAGGGAAGGCAGGCCCTGAACAGATGATCTATTTGGTCACAGAGGAGATAATTCCTAGTATGACTTTCTTACTTTGTATACACTAGCATGTTGTGGTTAATAAGTTTAGGAAAGCATGTTCTTTTTTAATTCCTACTCAGGGTGAATAATAATGTCCCCTAAAAATGCTCTGGCTGGCATTTAATTGCCATTATCATGCCATTTTGCTCTCATTTTGATGCCCTGCTATCACCCACTAGGGATGGAAAAAACATTGATATCTTTGCCAATCTTTTTAGATCTCTTAATGGCTTTATAACTCTGTTAAGCAAAAGGGTTTTTATGTCCCAAAGGTAAAATAAACTATTGTATAAGTTCACTGTATCTTTCTGTTTACAGGGAAATGAGAGAGCATTGTTAAATATCAGGTAAGACAGCCTCTAAGCTCTCTGAATAATAATTGAGGGCTTTTTTTTTTTTTAATATTAAAAAACCACTTATAAACAGATCTATAAACATATTTAGGTGCCTAAATCCTACCGATATCAGAGAAAGCTGGAAGTCCATGCACCTTGGAGAAACTGGGTTTAATCACTTGCTTACTATTTGCACAACATCAGGAAAATCAGGCAGCTTATAGCAATATTTTGACTTCCTCAGTCATTTTTGATGACATACTGTTGACTGTAACAGACTTTTTTTCATCTTGGAAATTCAACCTCTATTAATACTTGCCAAGATGTTGCTTTCAATTAAATTTCCATTCTTTCCTTCTTTTAAGCTTCCTAATTTTACCAAATAGATATAGTTATTTAGATAACTTAAATAATCTATCTCTCCAAAGACGTTATTGTGCTGCTCAACCACTTGTTCAATAGTGTGGTTTTTTCCTGAAAATTGAGAAACTTGCATTCAGTGTACCTCTTGTCGACATATTTGTGTGATTTATCTTGGCTAAAGCTTAGGTTGCCTTGAGGAAAGTATCAAGCAGCTTTGACCCACTTTTGGGAAGTATGGAGCTCATTAGAATGATGCTATTAAAGGTCACGTTTAGACTCCTGATTATTTGCGGAACTCCAACAGATGGTGTGAAAGTGCAACTTTTCTAGAAAACGCACAATGAAAGAGCTGCCAGAATACAGCAGAGACCTGCAGACTGATGAATGGCTGGGAGAAGATGAGTAAAAATCGATTGCTTGCAGTCTTGTTCGGTGTGATAACATGGGGACATAAACTTCAGTCAATAGATACCTGGTTCCAAACAAATGAGGGAAGAGAGGAGGTTATGTGTGGGTGTGTGTGACACATTTGTAACCCAATCCGCAATCATGCTGTGATGTTTTGGGTAGGTTTTGCTGTGTAATTGTTCCAACTTTGTGTTCTCTGGATACCTTTCTTTGGCCTATCCTGAGACAGAACGCTAAACCATACGGGCCTTACATTAGGTTTGACATAGTATGAACCTATTATGATGTTTTATTTATACTTTGTGCATGAATCTCCTCACCTATTCCCCAGATGCGTGCTACAACTGCAACCTCTGCCAACATTTCTGCTCCTTCAGTCGGGATGCAGTACATACCTCACTTGATGATTGATTACTGCTTCCCATTAGAGCGGAGCAGCATCCAGAAAGGGGAAACATCATTCAGGAACACCAGCATGACGGAGAAAAAAGAATAAAACCTCTTGGCCCACAGTGGGAACACATGGAATACACATCGGTCTCATGTAGGTTACTGTCCTGGTTTGAGTGCCACAGGATTAATTTCTCTTTCAGTAATTTTACTTTTCAGTAAGGTCTTCTGTATTGCTTGGGAAAATTGCATTTTTAGAAGACCCTAGTGTCTGAATTTGTGAAAATATTTCCTTTATAGCCAGCTATGGTATGTGGGTTCCAAGGTCTCAGTGGTTTTTGAGTTAGCCAGGTGCAGGGACAAGGAAGAGCGAGACCCAGACACTTGAACCAAGATGGCCAACAGGATTATTTCATAACATGAACGTCTCATTCAATATAAATTAGACAGTTTGCTGAGGAGTTCTCTCTCTTCCTTGATGGCTGTGATCCTGAGAACTTCTTGCCCCGGTGATGGACCCCTGAGCCCTTCCCTTCCTCCCGGAGCCGCAGCGCTCGCAGTGTCCAACATTTGCTGTCCACTGCTGCGAATGCACAGCTTCCTACTGATAGAATTGGCTGAGTATAATGCTCGTATATTTTATATTGTTATTGGGATCAATATTGTTTTTTTATTATTATTAATGTTAATTATTTAGTCTTACTCTATTAAATCTGTTTATATTTCAACCCTCGGGTTTCCTTGTTTTTCCCCGATTCCCCTTCCTGAGCAGGGAGGGGTCACCGGGTTGGAGAATAGTTGTGTAACTGACAATAAATTGTTGTAGGTTTTTCAAACTGTTACACATTTTGCTAAAACTCATCTTCTTAGAATAAAAGGGGTGGACTCAGATGAAAGGGGGGGGTGGGTCGGTCTGCTGAAGGAAGGGGGGATGTTCTGCCTGCCTTGCTTTCAAGCCATGGACAGTAATTACAGCCCTGCCATGTAATGACAGGGGCAGGGGGGGAGGAGGGCGAGGGGGGCGTGGCCGCGGGGGCGTGGCCGCGGGGGCGTGGCCGCAGTCCCGCCCCGGTTCCCGAAGGGAAGCGGGAGGGATGAGTGGGGGGCCGCTCTGCGGGATAATTGCTATGCCTCTTCGTTGCCTTAATTGTTTTCCCTTTTGTCCCCCCCTGCGAGAGAACAATTAATGCCTTTTTGCATCATTTGAGGAGCCGCGTGAGCGCGTCTATACACGTATCCGCGTACGTGGGTGAGTATATTTTAAAATACGCAAGTAAGGGATGCAGAGTGAGTAGCCTGGTGCGCACCGGTTGTTTGGGCTACAGCACACTGAACTGGCACAACGAGGGATTGCACACGTAGCTGCATCCTGTACCACTGGAAGTGTGCAGCCACCTGGATTTTGCAGTTTGATTTACTGTGCGATCAATAAGGTGATAAGTTATGCCATGAATTTATAGTTCATATGGTCTAGCAGTGAAGGTCAAATGCAAAATTTTGTTGGAAGTGTCCCCAGTGAAAGGGCACAATCGTTTTCACATTTTAATAAGCATTCTTGTAGATGGCTCTTTCCCTTTTTTCTCAGGGCCCCTCCCCAGCACTCGTATTAGACTAGACTATTTGCCTAACAGTGCTACCTATGACCTTCAAAAAGAAGTGAAATTATTTATTTCTATTTTTTATTTCCTTCTTTCTAAGATATACTATTACAGAAATTATTGTACCAAACGTTTGAACCTTTTAGTAGATCCTTTTAATAGCGTGAACATTACAGCCATTAGGGTAATGCAGTAGTTTTCAAAACAAGAGAAGTCAACCAAAGAGTTACTTTTCTGATAAACACTTTAAAAGACTGAGTTAGGGAAAGCATTGATTTATATTCAATTATATTTTCTTTTAAAATCATAATTGTGTTACAAACTAGAATTTACTGTAAATGTGTACAGAGCATGAGTTAATAGAAGTTACCGGCTATATGGGCATTTCTAGGTTGGAGTTCCTAGCTCAAGACAATACGGGACTTTAATCATGGTCATACCAGCAGTGGACTGTTGCCAGTCAGATTTTTATCTGACCTGGTGGCTGTGTCTAAACAGCACAGTTTAAGTGGTACAGAACTGGACCCTTGCATCTTAAAAAGGGATATGTCTATGTTAGCTCACTGGAAAAGTTGTCTGTCCCACCTGATTGATTCGCGATTCTACCTGTCCTTCCAGAGCCTCCTTTGCTGATCTGAGTTCATCATTATTCCTTGAACGGTCATTTCTTCAAATAAATAATATATTACTGAAGCTACTGCAAGCAGAAATGTAACCGCATTGTACTCAGTTCTTTGTTGTCTGACTCGAAGGAGGTTTAGTGTGGGCTGCATCTTTCCAATTAGCATACAGTAGGAAGGGTTTTCTCAAATAAGACATTGGTTCTGTGGTGACAAAAAGCTGGTGAACTATCGAAGTAAGGCACTGTTATAATTAAAGTGGAAAAGCAAATCCATTTTATGAAACATCGAACAAATCCATTTTATGAAACATCGAAGGTTTGAAGCCTATTTCATTTTGCAGTAAAATGAATGTGAGACTAGGTTTTCACACAGGAAGAAAGACTTCGTACTGTCTACTACTGAGTATTTAAAGCACGGAATGAGGGTGGCTGAACTAGATTCTTTGCCTCTTTTGGAGCAGAGAGGTTTTATTAATTTTTGCCCATTCTGATTCAAGCAATTGTTATTTCGGATCTGAGCAATTCTTTCCACAACCTGTCCTTTCCTAGCTCCCCATCCAAGCCTTCTGCATATAAGAATTCATACTAGCAAATGTTTAATTGAAATTGATTCATTTTCACAAAACATTTATCTTCAACCAAATTGCATTTTTCCTAGCGAGGAAAAAAAAATGATGACAGGTTGTAATTATATTCTGTACATAGCCATTGGGAAGAAAGTATACAAGATCACAATGGTAAATCAGAGAGTCCGAGTTACAATTTTTTTTTTTTACTCTCCTGCATAGAATAATAGTAAACCTCATCTATCTTTGAAAGACATGGCACACATCCAGACACCGGGCGTGGTCTATGTCTCTGTATATAGCGGTTACATGAAATGATCAATATTGAACGTTCAATGGAAGCAGATTGTATGCATAGCATAATTAGGTTGCTTAGGTGACCAGCCCTTGGATAAACCAATTTCAAGTAAGCAGTGAATTGGGGTGCTCATTCTCAACATGCCATTTATTTATTACAGCTCACATGTGCCAGGGTAAGTTTTATCCATGAAATATCCCAATGTGAGATTTTAGTGAGGAGAGAAGTTAGGCCAGTGCAGAACCCTTTAAAAAAAATCTCAGCCGTTGGAATGAGTGGTTGACGTTTTAGTCAACAGATTTGTGTTTCCTGATGGTTTGGGGCTTTTTTAATTTCTTTCTCCCTCTCCCGACCCCTCATTCCCTTCTTGGCAGGAGACCGTCTTTTTTCCCACTCTAGATATGAATCTTGCTATAGTTATTCCAGTGTTGTAGCCCGAGCACAAAACTGGTAGGGTACGTGCCAGTGTGTGAAGGCTGTGCTAAAATGCACTCTTGCACATCATGTAATATTCTCAGGGTCTCTTTTGTCAGAACTAATAAGGTGGGTCTTTAATAAATGAACCAGGTTAACTATGCTGTAAGGGAGGCTCTGCAGGCCTGGGATCGCCCAGCTGGCTCATTGGCCTGGTGGGAAACAAACCCTCTAAAGCAACATGTTTTCGGCCAGATTACGGTGCTGACCTGCCTCCCCAGAGGATACCCCATTTCTAGGCGAGGCCAGGCCGGGGAGCGGTCAGAAGCGGGAGGTGGAGGGAGGCAGAACGGGGACCGCCTGACCTTCAGCAAATGGGGTCTGGCAGACGGGAGGCTGTGTCTCAAGGCGCCTGAACACAAGAACAAAGTGAGCCAGGACTGGCACTCCAAGCCTCGCGTCAAGGCGTCGCAGGCAGCCTGTGAGCTCGCCCTGTCTTGCAGCATCCAAGGTACCGCGGGGGGTTTAGCTCTCTCCTGGCTGTTTCCTCCAGCATCTCATCCCCTGCCTGCTCTGTGTCAGACCTCAGATTCTGAATGTCCATTTCTTTTTCCATCATCTTTTCTGGAAGAGGGTAAGAGCGGTTTCTCTTTTCTGTTCAGAAGTCAGGAGCAACGTGAAAAGATTTAGTCTTCCCTGCCATTTCAGCTTTAGCTGTTCTGAATAGTATCACATGCCTGCTCTCTCGGCTCTGCAAAAGCTAGCTCAGGTGGCCAGCTATCAATAGCACCCTTTCCCTTCTCTTTTTGTGGGCATAACATGTCTAAAAATACAATATAAGCTATTATATAATCAGGAGGTCTCCCTTTAAACCTTCTATTGAATAATTATTCAGTAGTGAGACGTTATTCAGTATTCTCATTTTGAGGATGCCAATTTTATGGTACCAAACAAAAGTCTGAGCTTTGCCGCACTGATACTGGTTTCTACAGGCTTGTAGAATATATATAGCTGAAGCCTGAATTTTAAAATACACTTAAAATCATAGTCATTAACATAGCTTTTAAATGCATAATAATCAAATTGTAGTCCACTGTCTGTTCTCACCCCAGCCAAGGTGCCAACTCTGATATATATCGATGTTATGCGTGTTCTTACATGCTAGAGACTTGCATTTTTAAATACTTCTGCTTCTGGATAACAAGGAGAATAACCTTGATCCTGTACCTACTCACTGTCTCATAAGAGAAGATTCACCACATAAGAGACTCTTATGATCATTGATCTAAATTGCCTTTGAGTGTATTCACACACACAGCATCACTTTCTGCTCTTGTCTTTGCTGCATTTTTTTAGTGCTACCATTGCTTTTTAATTTTTCCTTCCTGTCCTTTGACTGTTTGCTAGCTATTTCTGTGTCTTTCTATAGTTTCTCAGTCTTTTTAGTTACTTTTAAGACCTTCATTCCCTGTCCCTTTTCTTCCAAAGCATTTCTTCCAATGAGCTGTAGAGTCTGCCATGTTTTCAATCCAAGGAGAGATACTATTTCCTGAAATAATGCAAACCACTTTTTAAAGATTTTATTTTGCAACTGGCTCATGTTCTCTCACAGTAAGAGTGTTTTCCCCACTGCACAATCTGAGTTTTATCTCTCCATGTTCAATATTACTCTCTTTTTTTTTCCTATCAAAACCATTTAATTAATACAGGAGATCATATTAACTTATGTATCGGTGTCTAAATTGTAAGTCATAAAACATTTTCATATTCAAGGTGATAAACACAGCCTCTGAAAGTGGCTTTCTCTTGAACAGTTCCCATAAAAGAATTTTATTCTTTGTTCAGAGTGCATACAATGGGTATTTTGTTTTGCTTTAGGTAGTTTCAGTTCTTTGCAGGCTTCTGCAAAATGTTTTAATTTCAAGTATAATGACCCCATCCACGCATAGAGTACTGCTCAAGATTTTGAGCAGCCTTTCATGCTATCTTGTATCAACTCATTGCAGTAGTATTTTGCAGATACCTCTTTTTAGCCTTCAGCTCTGTTTTCCTTTTTCCTGTTCCGTAAACTCTGATGTTTACTAACCAGGGCCATCAGTTTCTGGCCATAAGTTTCTGTCCAGCTATTTTCATTGTATTCTTTATGATACTGCCTTCTTTTATTAATTAATTGTGTAATAATTTTATTACTCTCAGTTAAGATCTCCTAGCACTCTTTTTCTCAGGTCTTGATTTCTAATGCCATTGCTGTTTGCCCTCAGATTATGATTTCATAATCTGTCTAGTTCAACAGGATTTGGACTGGATTTCAGATTTGTTGAAAAGGCTTCACAAGTTTCTTCTTTAACCGCTCCTAGTGTTCTCAGATGAAATTCTTCACTATCTAGAATAATTCTTTCTAGGAAAGCAAAATTTTCAAATTTTATAGGCTAAACTAGTCATTGTTTTTGACTTCCTTAATTTATCTATAGACTGTGAAACAGCTTCTGAGTATCTGAAAAGTTTTGTTAAGAAAAGAAGACGGTTTTCTTTAGTGTGTCTCCACCTGACTTCATGAAGTTCTTGCTTTAATTTCTTCCAGTTGCCTGCTGTACTTCCTAGATTGCATAGATCCGTATTCCCTTCACTTTTCATCTTTTTCTTTTATTCTGTTTTCAGATTTGTTCTTCTGCTCCTTCCGTATACCAGATGTACTCTGTCAGGGTTTGCAGGGACAGAGGGTCACCACTTACAACTGCTAGGTGCCTGGTAATAGAGGAAGGAGAGAACTATGATGAGGCCCGAAACCATCAGGCAGAGCTGTCTAGAACAATTTTTTCTGACAGTGAACTTCCCAAGGAAGATCAAAAGATTTTTCTGTTAAAGAAAATTCATGGGGTTTTAGACTACAAACTAGTTGGTTTAACTTTTTAAAGAGAGAAAGCTAGACAAGACGGGTTAGGCAGAAAAGGAGAGTAAAGACTTTATAACCAACTTTTTCCCCAACCTCAGTGTCCTTGCAGAAATGTTTGTGTTTCCAGGCTGGATTTTAGCCACCCTTGAATCCTAGCAAACCCTACACAGCTCCCTTTGGGAGACCAAGAATTTCTTTCTAATGGTAGGCTTTTTGCACCCTGTTCTCCCAACCTTTTCTAAATTTCAGCATCATTTACAGACTTCCTGCTCCCTGCACTTGCTCCCTTCTTCCAGCATTTGTGAGAGGCTCAGTGGTTTCTTTCCACCAGGAAGGTCCACCTGAGGCAGTCACTCTTTTTGTCTTAAAATAACAATACATACAAATTTAGAACAGGCAAAACAGACAATTATTGCAATACTTAACATACAGGTGACAAAAAAGTTGCAAAAGATGCAGAAGCTTGTCTCTGTCAGGTTGCTAAAATTCATCAGTGACAGCAGCAACCCTCTCAAACCAGCCTTCCCAGTCTCTTAAGGCCAATTAACTATACAGCTGGATTAATAATGATATGCTGGCAGTTTTCATAGTAGTTGAAAGTATAGATTTGTTCTGCAACTGCATAGTTTCATTGCTGAAGTAAAGGAAACCCTTTCCTGTCTATTTCCTTTCTCATTTTATGGTATCTGAAAAGTAGAAGCAGTGTTCTGTAAAAAAGGGGGGAAAAAAGCAGCATGTTTATTCCTCTTTTATGGTTGTGTCTTAAAGCCCGCTGGATCATTGGTTTAAGCAGTGTGGGATTCAATAGATGGGTGTTTTTGTTTGGTCCAGCCCATGACATGGCTGCACACAAGTAGTGCCGACCAAAGTGGAAAGGGCCAGAACATACCCAGGGGAAAGCTTTGAACCATCCCTTTCACCAGCAGCGTGGACCTGGAGTAGCATGAACCACTTGTGAAAACATATCCCAGTTTAGAGGCATGAAGCCTACGGACTTCAGCCTTAGGGATGATTGTTCCCAAAATCCATGAAGTGTGTCTGCTCCTGTGTAGGATATCCTCATCTCCTGTGGCTGAATGCAGGTGATCTCCAAACTAGAAGCCATCCAGTTGGTCTATCATGGTACATTAGTTCTCCCTAAACAAAATATTAATGCAAGTGTATAGCTTCTAGAATGAGGCGATCTGCAGCTAGTTAGTGTGGAACATAAGTAGAGGAGTTTGTACATGTCTGTCTAAATATGCTTTCCTAAATCCACTGAGAGTCCCAAGTTACTACTTCCTCTTTGTGTCTTTTGAAAATGGGATGAAGCTTCGACGACATTTTGATATTTTAGAAATTTTTACTCAGTTTTTTTGGTGTTGTTTATATTAAAGCATGTTTTTTTTCTCCCATTCTTCCCTGATTTGCTTTGGGTTGGTTTTGGTGGTTTTCGATTTTTTTTTTTTTTTTTTTAAACTAATATCTTATTGACTGTTAAAGCAAAGAAGAAAAAAGGAAAACTCTACAACTAAGAAATCTGTGATTTTTGTTAAATATTAACATTGATGCTATTTTGCAAGGCTTTTGTTTTGAGTACATTGTGCTTTTCTTCAATGACAAAGAGGACACAAGTTCTTAAAAGGTGAAAAAAATAGAAGGTAATATAAAATGAAATTGGCGATGGGAGAAAGTTTCTCTTGTGCTCTGAGGGTAACTGCTGCATTTTGTCATGCAGTGTGTATTGCAGAAATATTTCGGTTTCTCAGATAAAGGTTCCTTTTTAACAGCTGTATTCTGATGATGTTTTGATAAATGTTTTAATTACATAAATTTAATTTAGATTTTTGAAAGAAATTCCAAACAAATGAAGAATTTCTTTGGATGTGCTGTTCATAGACCAATTTGTGTCCTTAAATGTGATGATCAACGTCTGTAGTGGAGAATCTGTACCTTCCTTGCAGACGCTCCCCCAGGGGGTTCCTGCTACAAAATTGATGAAATTGTACGGAGATAAGACACTTCTAAATAGTCAATAGAAACTGTTCCTGCGGAGGCAGAAAAGGTCACAGAGGACAGTCTTTTGTATGTACAATACTTAGGAGGTGTTTTTAATGCAGTTTAAAGTAGCCAGTTGCAATGGATCATGCGTGTGACAGAGTGGTCATGTTAAGGCCATGGGCCAGATGGATTATAGGAGCCAAGCAGGGCAGCGGTTCAGGGGGTCTTGACCAACCTGGCTGAAGATGTCATTGTGCAAGGATCTTTGTAACAGAAGCTCCCACTGACCACCCGGTTTAACAGATTTGAGCAATAATCTATGCCATGATCTCAAAAATAAATTAGACTTTTAATAAAGGTTCTGCCTATCCATGTCTGTGTAACAGGTTTCAGGTATACTACTGTAGTCTGAGCAATAGTCTGGGCAGATTCTAGAAAGAATTTGGGGACATCTAGCAATGGATTTTTAAATTTCAGGAGGATAGGGAATTGGAAAGAAAGGTGACTTGATTTTCCAAAATGAGAGCTGTGAAGTGTTAAGCACTTTTCAAAATTCACACAACCAGGTGGGAGCCTATCGGTCTGTGAAAACCTGGTGCTAACTGCTGCTGTCCCCCCATGTAGGAGATACCCGCATCCACGTTGAATGGTTGGTTACAATGTGACCCTACAAACGAGTTAAGGTAAATACAAACCATTTAATGTAAACTTGTGAGGCTGTGCTCTGCTCAATGAAAAGAAATGAAAATGAGATAACTCATCAGAAGGAGCAATGTTTGAAACTGGAGCTGATAATTACATGTCTTTTAGCATTTCTTTCCAATTTTTCTTAGATATTTATTTCTTTCTTTAAAAGGATTCCTGTTTCTGAAACATGGTAAAATTAGTATATCAATTACGGGCATTATTTTTCATTGAGAAAATGCCTTTTGTTTAATGCATGGCATAGAAAAACCCTATGCGTGCTGTCTGATACTGTAACACACAGTAAACAATTACAAAATGTCCTATTGTATGACTGTTTCCTCTCTTCTCTGAACAGAGTTATTTTTAAAACCGCATATTGATTTCCTTCTTTCCACTTCAAAACTGCCTGGAAATGACCTCCTCTGTCCTGCAAGGACCCCTGTTTGTAAATGGTGTCTCAGTTTCACAGGTAAGTAAAAGTCTTCTATTGATCCCTGAAGGACCACTGATGAGTTCCTCAGGGACACAGGGCCAGAACAGGAAGCACTGCTGTAACGAGCACCCTTTGAGAGAAATACTGTGTGCAATAAAGGAGAGAACCTGCAAAATGTCCTTAAATTTATATTTCCATCAAGATTTCAGATAAAGCACACGAGTCACCTGGACTTCAGTTACGGTTTTTTCATTTAATAATAGTTCACTTGGGATACCCCTGTAGGAAACCAAGACACTAGAAAGCCACAGTCAACTTGTTAGAATATTTTCTATGGAATCCTCCTCATTTTAGTTTAAAGAAAATTATTTTGATTCCTCCAATGAAATGATGTCCTTGTGGTAAGAAGCTCAAAACCATCTGGACTCTCAGCTTGAGTGTATTCTCATTCTATACTCTTCTCTCATGAGACCCCACCTGGAGTACTGTATCCAGCTCTGGAGCCCTCAGCACAAGGTCATGGACCTGTTGGATCGGGTCCAGAGGAGGGCCACGAAGATGATCCGAGGGCTGGAGCACCTCTCCTGTGAAGACAGGCTGAGAGAGTTGGGGTTGTTCAGCCTGGAGAAGAGAAGGCTCTGGGCAGACCTTATAGCGAACTTCCAGTACCTGAAGGGGGCCTATAAGAAAGGTGGGGAGGGGCTGTTTGCAAGGGCATGTAGCGATAGGATGAGGGGCAATGGTTTTAAACTAGAGCAGGGTAGGTTTAGATCAGACATTAGGAAGAAGTTCTTCTCAATGAGGGTGGTGAAACACTGGAACAGGTTGCCCAGAGAGGTGGTGGAGGCCCCATCCCTGGAGACATTCAAGGCCAGGCTTGACGAGGCTCTAAGCAACCTGATCTAGTTGAAGATGTCCCTGCTTACTGCAGGGGGGTTAGACTGGATGACCTTTAAAGGTCCCTTCCAACCCAACACATTCTATGATTCTACGTTTCTATGATTCCAAAATATAACCTGCTTAGGGTGCTTCTTCCCCTTCAAGTTCCTAGTGAAGATGTTGGGTGAAATAACAGAGATGGCAAGGACGACTAATGCATTTTATACTAGGGCTACTGCAGGACCATCATTAGAAGCCACATGTATTTTTGTGAATCCTTTTTTGCCCACCTCAACAGGTAAGCCAGAGCTGCATAGGAAAGACTAAAAGTAAATATTGCATGGGGGAAGAACACATGAAGGAGATCAAATTCAGGAGACTTAAACATTCCACAAGCGTTAAATTTACTAAGCATGTTTTTTATTTTCTTTAATGTGAAGAAAATGTACAAGTATTATTGTCTGAAATGAGGTGTTGCAAGGGTAAAAGTGCTTTCATACAAGGTTGGATGTGAGTTTGTTTTTAAATGGACTGAGAATATCTGCCATTATGTCTCCTTTACCTGAGTTTTGTCAGTCATGCTGTAAAGTACATCATTGACAAAGGTGATTTCTTTGGAAATAAAGAACTATAGATTTTTTTTTCATCTTCACAACACTAGGTATGTGATTTCACATAGATTAAAAATAATTTCTCCAGGTGTTTCTGAGAGAGAATTATTGCACAAAGTGTTTCCTTCCAGAAGCTTTGGAAAATAAGTCATAATTTTCATTTATGGTAATTCTTGTGTATATATATCAGCTATATTTATGTTCCAGACTGAATTGAAAAATCAACCCAAACATTTCCAAAATAGTCTGTTCAGTACGGTAATTGGCTCTTGCCATGTCAAGGTGCAATATTGTTTAAAAAAAAAATGATTTTACATGGATTCTAATACTTTATCACCATACGAGCAATATAGATATCACTGTTAAGTATGTGACCTCGGAAGAAGGATAACATCTAAAGATTAACCAAGATGAATAGTGAGCTATGTGGGCAGAATCCAGCGAAATGTCACTTCTGTTCTTTTTTTATGATTGTCAGAGAATGCTTGAAACAATTTTAACAAATGTAAGTCCTTACAAGCAATTTCTCCTGCTGGGAAATGCAAAATGTTTTTTGCATGTTGACTTAAGTAATAGCATTTTAGCTCTGGTTATGAGTTTAAATGTATTTAGACTACAGTAATTTATGTTCCTGGGTGTTCTAATTTACTGGAGGTGTCTAAGTATATTGCTAAACTTGGTTGTTCAGTGATTTCACCTTTCAGGGGGCTGGAAACCAGCATATCTCAACACAGTCTGAAAGTCCTATGGCACAAGTCCTCACCAGATGTAAAGTGTCATGTCTCCAAATTCACAGAATGGTTGAGGTCAGATGGTACCTCCGAAGGTTATCTGGTCCACCCCACCCTGCTCAAGCAGGGCCACCTAGAGCCAGTTACCCAGGACTGTGTCTAGATGGCTTTTGAATATCTGCAATTCACTGTATTTGGAGAAGGGATAGGGAAACAGTGAGGAGAGAAAGGGATTTATTCCTATTTATAAGGGTCTCTTAGAAAATTTACACATAGAATCATAGAATTGTCAGGGTTGGAAGGGACCTTAAAGATCATCTAGTTCCAACCCCCCTGCCATGGGCAGGGACACCTCCCACTAGATCAGGTTGCTCAGAGCCCCATCCAGCCTGGCCTTAAAAACTTCCAGGGATGGGGCTTCCACCACCTCTCTGGGCAACCTGTTCCAGCGTCTCACCACCCTCATGGTGAAGAACTTCTTCCTAACGTCCATTCTGAAACTTTCCATAACAATGGTAAGTGAAAGCAAGAGAGCATGAAGCTGACAATCATATGCTGTTAAAAAGCTAACACACTTACATAAGCTGTTAGATACTCAGACTCATGGGATGTGATGGTAAAATGAGTGAGAGGTAGTAGTGAGAAAATGGGTGGCAAAATGGGATACCGTTAACAAATTCTAAGTCCCTTCTAAGTCTACTGAAGGTGTCTGCAGCAGTTTTGGTGATAACGTGTCCTAAGCCTAACAGAAGCAGTAGAACAAGGCAGAATCCCTCTTCAGAAATCCCTTTTTATTCTTTTAAATGCTACTAGCAACAGCAGCATTAGGGACATCTTTGTATTTAGCCAGACCCCGGACGTTTTCTGGAACTGATGATGTTTGGAGATGCCTGGATGGTTGCTGCTGCATCTGCCCCTGACTGTGGAGCTGCTTTGCTGGGAAAATCATCCCTAGAAATGCAGTAAGATTCAGGTTGGAAGGGAAATCTGGAGGTTGCCTGTTCCAACCCTTGCTGATTGTCTCCTGTGTACTACACTTCCTGCTATTGCTCTCTTTTTACCTGTCAGTTGTCCCTTTGCCAGTGAGGCCTGATTTAAGAAGCTGTCAGGCTTGGAGGTGCCCATCAGTGCAGCTGCACTGGGGACCCAATGCTGCACTGGGCAATGAGGGGTAAAATAGTAGAAAGCCTAAAATAGTAGAAAGCCTTAGAAAAAAGTAATTGTTTTTGCTAATGCTTAACAGATCTTTTCAGTTCAAAGCAGAGTGGAAAACAAACTCTAGAGGAATGCCTGTTGCAATCTACTGAACTGTCTACGAGGACATAATATTTTGTAAGTACAAATCATTTAACTTTTCACATTTCCAGTCGTTAAATGGTGACGTGATCCACTTTGTAGGTGTCTGCTTTGCTTGTTTATTTTTAAGCAGTCCTTTCTTCCTTTTTGGTGAAAGGCTTCTCTGTATCAAAGTAATTAGTTTTGTACTGTCGCTAGAATACAATAGCTATAGTATATTTTTTTGTCAAATTCTGAAATATATATTAGCTGGGTTAGCTTCCAAGATTTAAAAAGTGTCATGCCAGTGGATAGCATGCTTGAAGATAATAGCAAATGAATGATCACAAAGAATTTTGTTCAATCTATTTTAAAGGATGCCTCACTGAACTGAAGGATGCAGCATATCTAGATGGCAAACAATTGTGAGATAGGTAAAGGCATATGAAAGCAGAACGTGGCTCTGAAGAAACATACGTGTGAGTGACTTTCTGACAGGTTTGCTCTAAAATTGCTCTAGCATCAGGTTATTTTTAAATCTAAAATTGATCAAACTTCAATCTATATTTGTTGTATATTTTGGGTGTGTCTAATTTAAAAAGGCAATGGTTAAAAAAGTCCGGAAAATTTAAGGAAAAATGGGAGAAAAATAAAACAGTTTTGGCCTAACCATGTAGAAGAAAATCAAGATTTCTATTTTTCTCTCCCCCAAAAAATAAAAATAAAAAAGGTGAAAACACCTCTGAAAGCAATTATGTATTTTGGGCACCATATCGCAGGAATGTAGAATAATATTGTCATTAGGATGACAAATGGTTGCAGCTGTTATAACTATGAGGAAAAGAAAAATTAGTCCTGTAGTCTTTATGAAGGGGGAGATTAAGAGGAGCCATGATGGAGGTGTTTACTGTTCTGGGGAAGATACAGTGGATGCAGATGCAACGAAACTGCTGGAGAGTATATGAGCTTTAAATATGTCATTTCCTTAAGGAGAAAATTACTGATGTGTGAAGCAGGCAATATTTGAAAGTTTTGGAACCTTGAATATGTCAAATGCAGTTTCACACATAGAAAGAAATTTGCATGCATGGGATCCCTAGGTCAATATGGGCTCCAAAGTTGTGTTGGACTGCATGAGATATGAAAGTGTTTCACTGTCCTTTGACATTGTGCCTCCGGCCCACACCTTTGAATAACACTGTCATGACTCCTACTTCTTTCATGTTTAGAAGGGTGTCTTAATCCACATGGTGCAGACACATGACCTGTCAAAACTCCTCGGTCTCATTCAAACCAACTGAACAGTAGGATGCTCTACAGTCTGCTGTCCATCACTTCTGGCTAGTATCTACAGTAAGTTATGGGTTGGCCACTGTCTGACTGTCTATTGAGACCAGTTACTTAGCTGAAGAATTCATGATACAGATCTTGGAGTCTCAGGTTCAATCTCCCAACATCAAAGCAATTGGAGATAATGCCAATATAGCGCATCCCAATGACGTTTTATGTCCTATGAGCTGTGGGGATTTCACCTGCTATGTCTGAATTCCATCCAGGATCAAATGGTCCACTCCACTGAGAAGCAAAATAGCAGCTGCTTACAGCATCACAGATGAAGCCAACATCCCAGACTTGACACAAGCTGTAAGTCATGGATTCGTATCAGGTTAACTAGTACTTAGGGTTGGTTGCTTACTGTTAATAAACGGAGGGCAGCTCTGCATTCAAATCAGCTTGGACTTGTCCCTTGCTTTTGGCATTGCCCACAGTAACATACTGTCCTATCTGAATGAGGCTGCAAGACGGAGAGACCGGCACTAAAACAGCCTGTTTTCCTTTGCCTAGCAGGAATGATTAAAACAAACAAAACTATGAGTACTTCCAATTTCAAAGCTCTGTAAGGATTGTTTTTCTGTTCTGTTCTCAGCAGCATTTCATAAAGCTACAGGAGCTGGTGAGATATTTGAACTTTGACATCAACAATATGCAGATGTAATTTTCTCTGCTTATCCTTTGCAGTGCAGGAAAATACTGTTGTTGCCAACCTAAACCAAGCACTGGCTCATATTTGTTAGCCGATGAAGAACAGCTAGATGAAACCAAACCAGAACAAGGCTGAGCTCCTGCTGGTTGGCAAGAGTGCACAAATAGGATCCTTGGCCATATTAATAAAATATTGTTATTAAGGATTATTGTTGCTCTTCGGGTGGCATATTCAGTTTGGCTTAGAGCTGACAATATTAAGTACCTGATGAGAACAATAGAGTCTTTGAAATTTGTAGGATGGCAGAGTAATGTTGAAGTGCTTAAATATTTTCAGTAAAGTTCCAAACTTCTGGAAGACATCCAAGGCAAGCTTACCCTTTGGGGTTTGTTCATCACAAGTACCATTCACACCTTTCTTCTTGAACAGCAGCTTTTACTGCTATCTAGGATGGATGTATATAGTACCATGTTTCACAGAAAGACAAGTAAAAAAAAGCGTTCATCTTCTGGTCAACTCAGAAACTGCCAGCACTGCATTTTAGCTGGGGAAAGAGAAGTTAAAAAATGGTAATAAATAGGACATTTTCTACTATGGAAATGTATTGAGGTTTACTTTGTAAAAGTGGATGTCATGTATAAATAAAAGTTACTCCTATAAATAAGTATAAAATGTATATAATATGCATATACATATATGTATATACTATTATATATACACATATATATGTATATAATACGTATATGAATATTATATACATATTCCTGAACTCCAACAGGAATATGTATATAATATGTATATGCATCTATAATATGTATATGAATATTATATACATATTCCTGAACTCCAACAGGAATATTCTTAAAAGCAAAAAAGTAGCTCAATTCAAGTACCTAGAATTGACAGAATATATAATTCTAAGTGCCATTTTTATTAACTGAATGGAAATAAAGCAGTGGCACAAGAATTCTCCTATTCAATCAAGGAGGAAATGCCCGTTGACTTAAAACGGAGTAATATCAACTTAGAAAGTATTGTCTTATAAGTATCTAAATTTCTTTGTGCACATAACTAATTCTACTGATGTTTGATCTTGCTGAGATTAATCATTGCATAAAAAGTATTCTTGGTTTGTGTAGGTATTGTAAGAGTTGTTTATGTGATCATTCTGTACAGAAAAGGTAACGGGTTGTCAAATCTATTTTAAAAAATCGAGTAAGGGAAGGGGTAGTAAAAGAAATGTGAGGGAATAAAATTCACACATTTAAAAATGTGTGTGAGAGGGTAGTCTACCCACTGATTCCACAGTGAGACCAAGGAAGCAGAATTCTGGGATCCATGTGCAGAACTTAAAAAACTATTGCCGAATCATAATATAAATTTTAATCATAAACCAATATAAATACTCATCATAAAATAAAAAAGGGAATTAAATCTGTGGGGTTTCTTACCTTTTTTTTGAACCATTAGAATGCAACTGAACAATTTTAAGCTTCTCACAGCCTGGTAAAAAGTGTAGCACATTTTAAAACACTTTGTCTGCCTGAAGTTTCCTGTATTTGCAATGAGGAATATCGTATAATATATATGAGCTTTCTAACTAGAGCTGCTATATAATAACAGTTAATAAAAGACTGTGCATGCAAAAATAGAGATGGTGGGATTCTGATAACTTGTGAGCGTCCATCTGTGTTTAATACTGGTGTGGTTTACCTAAGGGGAAAAGAAAGTGACATCTAATATGGGGTGAAAGAGTACATTTAGTTCAGTGAAGATTGTCTCAATATTTTTCAGTTTCTGAGTTACCTTTCTCATTAGAGCCAATGTCTCCTTAATGTGAAGATGTTCCAGAGATAAAACGTAGCATCCAGTTCCAGAGTTAGTTATCTCATTCTTTCTAGTGTATATATGTATAAATTTTGCTTGCAATCTAAAATGACAATCTGGAGAGTGAAAAACTAAAGTACGTTAATCTTTATGCATATACTTAATAACATATTTGCATTATTTATTTGGAAAAAAAAGTTAATAAGAAAGTTGTTCTGAGTCAGTAACCTGTTACCTGTGAAGAAGATGCCCACAGTTATGCCTCTCTGAAATTTACTAGCTGAAGACAAAAAAACTTGCAGTGGCTGAAAACTAGGCTGCTAAGTTGAAGCTAATGGTAAGACTTAAAATGTTTCCAGTTATAGCGATTAACCACTGGAATGGATGAGGAAGAGATGTGATAATTTCTCTTTGACACAGAGGATTTAAATCTGGAGTGGGTGTCTGTCTGAAAGATACAGTGTAGTTCAGCCATGAGCTGAACTAGACACAGGAATGGCTGAAATAAATGGCATTGTTTCTGTTGCACGTAATGTCAGACCACATTCCCAAAAGGGTTGCTTCTGGTTTAAACATCTGTGAGTGTCTTGGTGTCTGTCTTGCCCACATGTGAAGAGATGGAATAATACTGTGTGGTCAAGAGAGGAAATTCTCTTAGACATAGCTACCAGAAAAAATGATGTTAAATTATTTAAGTTGCAGGAAATCAGCAAGCTCAAACACCTGTCCTGGTTTGAGGTAAAACAGAACCAACTTTCTGTTCAGTAATTTTATTTATTAGCTAGGCCTCTTCTAACTCTCTGAAATTAACAGCATGTTGTGTCTGAAACTGTTCATTCAGAATGATAAAACAGTTTGTCCCAAGGAATGGTACGCAGAGAGGCTCTTGCTTATACTTACTGCTGTAACAACCAAGGTCAGCTAATTTTGTTATTTGCCCCGTTGGAGGGTCGGAAGCGGAGGGCCGTAGAGGGGTCCCACCTGCGGGGAGGAGCGGACAGGACAGGTGACCCAAAACTGACCAACAGGGGTATTCCATCCCATCTGCCCCATGCTCAGTATAAAAGCTGAGGGATCAAAGGGTCAGCTCTCTCCCTTCAATGGCTGACATCCGAGGAGGACCCTCTCTGTTCATCTGCCTTTGATCCTGATCTGTGCGTTCCTGACTCCAACTCTGGAACCTGGTTCCCACCCGTCGCTGAGTCCAGCCGGGGACTTCCCCAGTGCCTGCCGGTGACATCATCGGGGAGCTTAATACGGTTTTGTATATACTGTATCTATTTCATTATTTTCCTTTTTATTTTATTATTAATATTTCATTAAAGTAGTTTAGTTTCTTCTAAACTCGTAAATCTCTCTTTATCTCTCCCTCTCCTCCCCGTGCACGAGAGGCTGCGGGGGAGCATCTGTCGCTGGCCGTTGGCCGATTTGGCCAAAACCACGACAACACCACACAATGTTTTAAAGACATATAAGAGCAGAATGGTTGAACTACTAATATGATTTCACATGTACTTTATGTTGTTGGCAAGGAAGTTGACTTGTATGTATAAAATGTACTTGAAGATGTCTGAAAGTTGTCCAACTAAATATGGACGATTAGCTGTAAGGAAAAAAGAGATATCATGAGTCTTATCTTACGGTACTTGCATACATTTTATGATTGCAATTTTAGTGTTTTTCTGTATGGATAGAATAGCATTTTGCAGCAGTTTTAGATAACTCCATGAATGCTGTGTTTTAGTAGTCTCAAATTTATGGAGAGGTGCATATGATATGTGTTTTATTCAAATCATGCCTTGAAGAATCAGATGATAGTGCACAGTTAGAAGTGAAATACCAGGCTAGATGTGCTGTTCTTGTGTTTGCTATGCCAAAATCATGTGTTTCTATGGCAACAGAGTTAATCTATACTGTTTCAATTGGATGAACCCTGATAAATTTTGCTACCGAAAGTAATCTCAGCTGTAGCCCTAGTGACATTAGATTGCATAAAATAAATTGTCTGAGTCTAGTCTTTGTCACTGTTTAACCAGGATGCATTAAAGAATTTGACTAAGGTAACACGGCAGTCCCTATGCAGTACGACACTGTGATGTGCAAAAACTGCCTTCTCTAAATCATGTTTTCTTAGCTACTGAAGTAACTAAGTCTAACCAATCTGACTTTCCACCTTTTGTCTGATCACTTGCAATGGATGCATTTTGAAATTTAACCTCTCTAAAAATTAAAATTTTAGTTGAACCACTTTGCCACACAGCCTTACAGACGCTCAGCTAGGAAGACACCCTCACAAGACTTCTAAGCGTGGCTCTCACCACCCTGGGTCAGTAAACCCCTTTGAAAAACAGAAGCTTGTATCCAGCTCCTGTAGATACCCAGATCCATCAAAGGCTTCAAATCAACTTTGTCTAGTGTGCCAGCAATGCAGATGCATTGCAGTTTCACCTTTGAGGAATATATGTTTTGAATCAAATAAAGACACCCTTAGATTTTTATTTGTAAAAGAAAAAAAAGAAAAAAAAAAAATCTCTTTTTTAGTGCAAGGAAATGCAGATATCAGTTAAGGAATGACTGCATATCATGTGTGTCTGCTCTTTCTATTCTTTGGCCTTAGGCTGTGGCTTCTTAAGGAGCCAGGGATTCATTCCCTATGGCATTTCCCGGGCAGTGGAAGCCTTTTTTCCTGTGAAAAGGAAAAGCTTTTTTTCCTTCTTCAGATGAACTTGTAGTTAGTAAAGACAACTCTGTTCCTGTAGTCAGTCTCTTTCCAGACCTACTCTTGGCCTTCTTCCTCAAAACACGGCTTAAAACTTAAAAGGCAACTTATATAGCTTTCAAGTTTCTTCATCAAATGACCCTGGGTGAGTGTCGTTTATTACATTTTCTTTGTAAGTGATTTGTTACTTCACTTTCCCTTTAATTCTTTATATCTGGAAGTGTAAAGCAGCAAACACAATGTCTTTTGTTCATAGCTTGTGCCACTTGGTTGGGGAATCACAAAAATTTGGGGACATCCCCTCTGTGATATGCATGAGATTTGTTTTTTGTCTCAGCTCGATTCTAGCTCCCTGTGAAGGAAAAGGACAGCAGACAGGGTAAAAAACCGCCTGATTTCCAAAATTAAGTTCATACTCTAATGCAAATACTGGCAAAGTCCTAACCAAACTTCACACAAATTATATAAGAAAGAGGCCTTAAAATATATAATACTCTCAGATACAAGCAACCAAAATACTCCTTAGGCCTCATTTTAAAACTGCAGTTCAATCAACATACTCCAGATGGCACACAGTGATGATAAAATTATGCATGTGCTACTTTGAGGGATGGAATATGCAAACAGAAGTAGCTTGTTAACACAAAGGCCCTGGAAGCCGCTGTCAGGACTGACAGTCATTTGTACACTCAGAAAACAAACAAAACTTTCGACTCTTTAAAGACAGTGTTTAGGAGATGGGGGGGGGGCTGCGGGGGGGACACGACATGACAAAAAAAAAAAAGCTGTGCTAATCTCAATTATAATGCAGGAAACGTAAATGTTTGAAAAATTACCATCCTTTATATGCTAATAAATATTGAATGGCAGATGTTTTCCAAGCAGACAGATGATTAATTTTGCCCTGAGTTACAAAGAAATACAAGATATATGAATTTTTAAGGGAGAATATTACTTGAACATAATGAGAAGGGATATACAAATAACTTCTTATATTAAAGACATGTTGCACTACCTATTTTCATTCTGGGTAAAAATTTTCTCTGTGATTAGTCCTAATTAAAATGGGTACTGCAAACTGCAAAAGGCAACCATATCTAAACATTAATGTGCTTAAATTTCAAGAATAGTTCCATGAGATACCATACATGCCTGTGTATATGACACAAGATAGAAGACAATTCTCTGATTGCATTTTAGCAACTGATCAAAGCCCATGCTGCATAAAAATTTTACAGACTAAAATTATAGAAGCTGATGAGGCTTTTGCATTGTGGGATAAAGTCTATATTTCAAGTGAAATGCTGAATTGTGTAGGATGTAAGTGACGGTTTTGACTATGAGCTGAATGAGGACTGTGTTTTTGAATAATTACAGATATAACACAAAACAATTTCTGGAATGTCTACAGTTTCAGCATTAATACAATTTCTGACAAAATGCATCTATGTTGCAGAAACCCTTCAAAGGGCTTGCAAATTAGTCATCTTCCTTTGCTGGCCAAAAGGCTACTTTCAGACCTCATGAAAACAGTTTTCCTGAAGCACTGGGCTCATCTTATGCTAGGCAAACGGTAAGGTGGCTAAACGCAACAGAAAATGGCACTAGTAGAGCAGCTTTCCCTGCAACAACCCTCTGAAGCATATTTATTTTAAATAGTTTGTTCTGTAGTCTAGATGGTTTTAGATAAATGCCACAGCAATGTTCTTTGTAAATGCACAAATCTAGGTAAGTACTATATTGTGCGAGGGGGCAAGGTTTACTTTTTGTAGTTCCACACATTGATTCTGATGAACATTTCATGCAAAAGGAGTTTCTGTAGTAGAACATTTCAGAATTCATGAATAGTAATTGAGCCCTTTAGTTCTGCGCTAAACTTAAATCCATTATTCTCCATTTAAAGCAGACACATCATGTTGCTCTACAGAACACTGCTCTGTCAATTCAGTGCTTTTTTCAGTGAGCTGGGCTAGAATATTAAGCGCTCTTTGCTCTCAGTATTCTTGCTGTGCTTGGCACATTTGGATTCCATTTGAAATAGGCAAATAGCAATTCTGTTGTTCATAATGAATAGCCTATACGTGTATATGCACCTTGCCTTTGAAAGGGGGAGCATATATTATTTGCCACATCTTGAATCTTTGGCAACCAGTTTGCTTCATTTCCTTTTTCTCTCTCTCTCTCTGCACATAAGCACTGAAATGTAAAATGTAATAAAAGTCCCTGACAGATTTCTGTCGTCTATACCAAGCAAACCAGTCTGCTTCGGCATTCGAAGTGTACATACTTTTTTCGGTCATAGACAAATTAAAGAAATGCATGTAAGAACAAAGAGTTAAGTAAGTAAGATTAAAGTTTCTAAAAGTCCCTGTCCATGCTCAACATTTTTCAAGCATTTGCTAGAATGTAGCTATTACTGTGCCTAGGTTTTAGTATGCTGATGCAGACAGATCTCTGTCCCTACTGTGCTAGCAGAGATACAATTCTTTCTCTTCCAAATATATATTTTTTATTGCTAAAGTTCTATGAATACACAGCTTAAACCCTGCTAGCACATCCTGTTAGGTTTCTGCACTAGAAGGATTTTATGTTCATCACAAGCAATAAATCATGCAATTTTGCGTAAATGAATTATCTCCTTTGAGAACGGTGTGCTAAGCTGACTTTTTTAAAGCATGCCAAAATCTTAAGTTTCCAGCCTCCCATTTTTTTCCCTCCTAGTTACAGTCCTGTTACATTTAGATCTCCATCTATAAGGTTTGCCTGCATGGGAGCTGGGGGCGGGAGGAATTGAATTGAGCGTCTGAAAAAAATGATCTATATCTTTTGCTTAACACACCTCCTACATGGATTCCTATGACTAAAAGAAATAATACAAGGAAATATCTCATTTCCACCCTTGGTGTTCAAGTAACCCTAAAACCATGAGATTCTAAGGAGAAATTATTACGATGCTTATACGGCAAGCCACACTAAGCACGATGTTTCTCTCTTATGTGCCAGCAAAGTTGAAATCTAGTTGTATGGGATAATTCTCTGAGCCATGTCTTTGTGTATGGGGGTTGAGTTACAAAGCTTACTGTTGTCTGCATCCGCTGATGGTATTTTTGTCTGTGCATCAAGTAGATGTTAGGGTAAAGGTGACCAGCAAAAAGCTGCCGACATTATGATGTTTTAAAATCTAAGGTTATGGGCATCACAAGCCTTTACCAGCAATTAGGAAAAGTTGGATTGAAGTGCCTCTGTGAAACAGTCCCCAGGGAGAGAATATACCCAGCGAGAGTTTCTTCAGGACAATGCAGGTGGGTTCCAGCTCCCATTTATACCTCTCTTGCCAGCTGCTGATGGCACTGAATAACCTATATGTTTTTTTTCTGGTGTGGTAACACTAATGTAAAGGGAATCCTCAGTTTCCAGACAGCTAGCAGGACAAAGCAGCTTGAGAAGACCTACAAACATATTCCGGTCTTCCCAGCTCAGGAGATGTTAATGAAGTGCTTTAGGATTGCCAATTATAACTGTCTTGTTTGAACTGAAAGATGTCTCAGGACTGGCGATGCTAGTTTAGAAAATTGTTTAAAATGCAAATCACTGTCTTGCCTCACAATCAATTTTTCAAGAAAATAAGAAGGTAACACTTCAGAATTTAAAGACTGTAATTTGAATTTAACATTAATGCCTGGACGCTTGGATTGCAAAGGTAATTGACCCAGAGCCTCATGTAGTGTACGAAGTAGATGCTCACCCAGAAAGGCCAATGGGTTTTTTTGTCAGAAAATGGAGACATTCTGCTACAGGCTGGGTTTTGTTCCTTGCAGAGGTCAAACCAGTGTCTGTTTGAAAAATTCATGATCCAGAAAAGGTAATTTTTAATGAATATTTATGAGAGATGTCCTTTCTTATCAGAGCTGTGCAAGTCTTCAGAAGCTTGCCACTAAGTCTGGCTTCTGATTTTTAGCAAAAAGCTTATGAGTTCAGTCTGAGAAAATAGGTTACATTTTTGTCTAGCTTTTTCTAGCTTTTTCTGGCATGTATCGTTTTGCATAGTAAGATACATCACTGTGATGCTTGTGTAATGCATCATATACAGGGTGGTTTGTTTTCTGTAGGAGACTAATACTTTAAGAAGGTTAATGTTTTAAATTAATTCTGTTATTTCAGTGTTAGTCATTTAAAGTAGTCATGAAAATAAACATAAGCTGATGAGTTTATGTAATTTATTTATGTTATAAACTGTGTGTAGCTAGAGTTGCTGAAGATCAGTAACTAGAAGGATTTTCTAGACTAGTTTGCTTTTTTGAGTCTCAAATCTTAACTGCAAAGCCTGGGAGTACTGCGAACAACAGGTAGAAAGAGTATTTCTTTTTTCAGTTGCTTTTGGTTTTAACATTATTACAGCACCTAGAAAAAAAAGGCTGAGATTGGTGTCTGGCCTTGTGTTCATAATGGCTCCTAAGCACTGTGTGTCTGAAGAGCTTGTTTTGTATGTGGCAGAGAAAAAGAGGGGTCTGGAGCCAGAAGTGCTCCGAGGTGCAGTGACTTGCCAAGGCCATGCAGCAGGGAAAGCCTGAATCATTATCATGACCAACTTCCAGACCAAGTCTTGTATTCCCTGGGCAATGTTGCCTTTAAATAAGCCCATGCAAAGTATTTCAAGAAAAAACACTGCTCCTAAGTCTAGATAAAGTCATAAAGAATAATTAAAGTGTACGATTCTGATTTCCTCTCACAGCTATACAGTTTAGAATTACTGCAAGGAATTTCACTCACTTTCCTCTCCTCTACCTTTTTTGTACCTTCTGTGTGTTGAAAAGACTTTACATTTTTGTGTCGCTTTACTTCTCATACGTGAGAGGTTTAGCTAATATGTCCTATCCGCCTCACCTAAAAATATTTTTTTTTAATCCTTATATCTTATTTATTAAGTTTTTTATTGTACATTATAATATAATTTTATATATATGTTATTTTAAATCATGCATTTCAAAGCCTGGAATTTGATCAGAGCGATGCATCTGCTGTATAATGCCACCTTGCTAGATGCCTTTGCACCTCTTGACCGCCCTGGGGCCAGCATCAGAGGTAGATGTTTAGTGTGTATTCAGCGAGGAAGAACTCTGATAATGCCACTGGCATCCGAATTTCTGCTTTGCCTGCTTAAGAGTTTCCTTTTATTTCAGGTCCCCTGGGCTGGCTCCCCCTGGAATTTCTTTCAGAGTTAATCTCAGGGGGATGGGAATTATTCATGACTTAATTTAATATAGGAGTAGAATTCTCAGGTAGTACATAAGCAGGCATAGAGGTTTTACACTGTCTCAGGGTTCTTTTTGATGCTCTAGCTGGTAAACGCTGCCTTTGTAGACAAGACCAAAAGTAGTATTACCTTTCAATGGAATCTGGTAAGGTCCTGGTGAAAAACAACCACCTCACGACAAAATCTTGAGTTTCTTTGGTCCTTTTCAAAGATTTGAATATCAATTATGTGTATAAAATATATTTACCTGAAGAGTTAAGGAAACGTATATTAATAGGAGAAATGTAGTCTCATGTAAATGTCCAAAATCATAGTTGAATGTATTTGATTTTTTTATGAGGAACAAGGAAAAAAGCAAAAGAACCAACCCCCAAATGAGTAATAATTACAGGTAAATTTTCATAAATATCTAAACAAGGTCAGTTCAATAACATTTAGGATACCCAAGAATCCATAAGTTCCAATTAGTGTCACTGAAGTTAAATCCTAAAATACTCTCTCAACCCGTTATTGTTATGCTTGCTTGTGTATACCTAATAAATAGAGAAGGAAGAATGTTGAAGAACAGTTGTTTTTGGAAAATAGCGAAGGTAAGTATGTGACTGCCTGTTTTGACTAGCTGCCCTTGTTTTAGATAACTATTTCTAATGGGTTTGATGAGAAATGTGATAGAGTGCCTGGTGTAAATCTGACCATTATATCTCATGTTGTTGAATTACAACAAAATATTAAGAAACTAAATCTCAAAAATTAAAACAGAGGTGTCTCTGTTACATCTTCTGTTGTTTAGAGTTAAACCTGGCTGACAGTATGCCATTTTTCTCGCCTCTTTGATTATATATTTCTCATCTCACATCAATGAATGCATTGGAAAGAGAAGTTCTGCGCCCATCTTAATGCTAGTTTCTCCTGTGCCTTCAATGCTCATGCATAATTTAGCTTTGAGAAGATCGAGTAGGAGTGGTGGTTAACCTGTCTGCAACCTTCCAAAATAGATTGATTTGATGAGGAAAATCATGCAGCATTTATTGTTGGGTTGAGGTTTTTTCCCCCAAGAACTTTGCAATGGTGCTTCTGTTCCTGAATAATAGGAAACGTTCTCAAAGTGCAAGATAAAGCTTTTTTTAGAAATAACAATAAGTGCATAATGAGACATGAAAGTGGATGCCAGCCAGCAGTACCTTTTTCTACCTCTTTTACATACTTTTTGCATGGTCCTACATCTACATACACTCAGTTTCTCCTTTATTGCCTCTTGTGCTGTTTGCAACTATGTGTCAGATTTTTTTGCATGGAAAATAAATAGTAATAAACTGACAATTCATAAAGATACCTTGTTTTTTTCTCATCAGTGACTGCAGCCAAGCCCCGTCTTTAATTGATAGCCTGATTAGTCCTATTTAAGAAATCATTCCTTCCAGGTTGAAATATAAGCCTTTTTTTATACTAGGCAGTGTCTTACTCCATCACTACCTACCCTCCTCCTTCACCCTCTTGCCGCACTGATTCCTTCACTCATATTTTCGTTGCTCAGCTTATTCTGGCTGGACTCTGCAGATACCATTCAATAAGCTAACTGAAATGTATCTTCTCCTCAGGTCAAATGCTTTTAAGAAGCTGGTAGTTTCCAGCTGAAAAAAAAAGGTAAAAGCTTTGATACTCTGGGTCTGGCTGGTTGGCGGGCTCTGGATAAGCAGAATAACAGAAACATCTTTTTTTTTCTTCTTTTCTCCTTTCTTCTTCTCTAACATCTAGAGATAAAGGTGAGAGGTCCTTTCTTTCACAATTCAGCACTATACAGAGGAATTATTGTAGTAGAAATGCAAAAGAGTATCTAAACACCTTCAGTAGTGACCTGAATTTTTGAAATTACTTGTAGGTTTTAGAGAGAAGAGAAACAGAAAGAGTAACCACGGGAGGATTTTTTTTTTCTTTTGGTAGGATCTGTAAGTCACTCTGCCAGATGGCAGGGGAAGGTTTAAGTACCCCTCTTGTCCTCACATTTTGTGGGTGCTCTGAGAGCAGAAACAAGCAAACAGGTGCATGGCTGATGATGCAGGACAGTCTGCTGGCAGGAGGAGTGGTGGCCTGCACCTGAAGAAGTGGGTGCAAGACCAGCATATGCTTAGGGTCGTGGGAGTCTTGCTTTGTCGCTGTATATAGCAGTATGCAACGCGTTGCCAAATGTTTGGGGGAAGATCAGCAAAATTGAGTTGATAAAAAGATTGCGATTAATCTTGACTGTCTTTAATAGTTATTTTTGACTGCAGATATTTTTTGAACAGAAATGATTGTCTGCTAGCTATAATTTTTAAAATGTTCTTTTAAAACATTTTTTCTTTTTTTTTAAAAATCCTATTAGAAAAACCTTTTACGCTCATTTTTGTCTCATACTTGAATTGCCATCTGGGTTTTAGCTTACATATATCAGTTGTTGAGCTCTACTCCTGATACAATTACATAGTTAAGCATTTGTTTAATGGCTTCACTGAAGTAGGGTTTAAGTTTTGATACGTTTGCTTTAAAAGAAGTTCTTACAAAGAACTATTCATTAATCAGCCTCTGGAAATAAATAGTCACATTTAATAAAATCAAGGTATGTGTATCTCTGGACAAAAATGTCAAAGAAGTTCTAGCCTAAACTAAAGCGTCACTTTGTGCTTCAGGGGCTTCCCCTCTGCCCCCCACCCCCGCCTTTTCCTCTCTGTATTCTGAAAAGGAGAAACAAGCCAAGTCAAAACCTCAAGCACTCATTCATGTCAATGAAATCCTTAAGCACTGAGAATGAAAAGCATCTATACACCCACAATAATATGACTAACACAGCTTTTTTTTTGTCTCAAGGGTGTCTGGTGTTGGTTTCTGGACAGCGAAATTCCTTTGTCTCCCCCCAAAACAGGCAGCCTGCCTTCAAGGCTTGGAGCCTGACTGGACTCTGCAGCCCTGCATCACTTCCCTGTCAGGCAGGAACTCTGCAGCTCTGAAATCCGCCTCAGTGAGGATTTATCTCTCAATTTGATGTCACAGCTTGGTTTTGATGTACCTTCTCCACAGGGAGCTGCTGGGCAAGGTGTTTATAAACCCCTACCAAGTGTCCCTCCAAATAAACATATAAAGTTGACTCATCTATATGCAGTAGCTTCTTCCTTTCTAAAAGTATCACAGTAAAAAGATTGATTGCAGAAATTCAGTCTCCCTGTCTGAAAATAGAAGAGGACATTTTTAGAAACCCCATAGTATCAGAAGAAAGCTAACTACTATTGAATGTAGTGAAATGTAATCAGGTTGTGAATAACCTGTAATTCAGATACTTTACAAAGGGTTTTAAAATAGCTTTCTGGGGTTGAAGTAATTTCCCCCCAATTATTATACCTACAAATAAAATACCTTTTTAGGCTTTTTTTAATTTAAGGAATGGAGATTCTGAGATCACAGTAGGCTGCAAAAGAAGACTCCAATTTATGCAATAATTGAATAATCTCCTTAATATACTCTCTGTTGGGTACTCAGACACATTTGAAAGCCACTGCAAAATTTGATACTCCTCTTCAGCTCTGCTGACTCTTTTGTGCTTCAGAAGTAACAGGAATGAAGCATTAAAAATCACAGAGGCTGAGCACAGAACAGAAAGGTAGGAAGGGACCCCCCATCCTGTATGCTGGGCCGATTATGAGCTCCTCTTAAATGAACACAAAAACTATTCCACAACGCTATACAGTCAAAGATGTTTTTTTTAAACAAGCCAATAACTCATGTACCATCGCTGGATTGCTTGGGTATCCCTAGCTCCTGTGACAAACTGCAGCTGACATATTGTCTTAGGGCAGAAATCTGTGTGTGATGGGACGGAAAGCTTAGTCACAGTCTTTCTTTTCTCATAGAGGGAATTCCATCATTTACCATGTTTGTTTTCAGCCTTCTGGGGTTTTTAATTGATGTTGTGCTTTGTGACCTTTTGAACTCAAAGAAGGCATGCTTTAACATTGAGAACTTGGGAGGTTTTGTACAGTTAATTGGTGCTCATCTGTACAAGCGGAAATAGCAGTCACTGAAATCATTGTCTGCGCTCGTAGAAATATACTGTGTGTGAGGGAAATTAGTACTGATTGTTTCAAAAATACAAATGTGGTAAATGAATTTTTGTTTAACTAAGAATATATGAGTAAATATCTCATTAAAATAGTGAAAGAGAAAAAGGTAAAAAAAAAATGAGCAAAATGAACTGCACGGAGGAGGTATCTGAAGATATGTGTTACTGGGCAACACTGGAATTACCCGCTAAGTATCTTTGGTATGTCACTATTAGGTATCCGTTAATTGGTTACTGAAATGAAATATAAACATATCACAGCAAACTGTATATTCCTTCTAATTATGCAGGCACTGCTATTTAGAGGGGTGAGAGAGTGTTAATAAATGCTCTTTACTATTGATAAAATGTGTGTTCATATTTTCAAGAATATTCTTTAAAAAGGCAGTCTAATCAAAGCTTCTTGATTTTAAAAGTTTGATTTTCACTTATGTGAAGGAAATTCAAACTAACATTCTTTTCCTTTCTAACTAAACAGGAGCCCACAAGAGCCAGCCTATACTTTGTATCTTGGCTTCTATCTGAATATTTTCACTCTTTGTTTTTTTCTGATTAAAGTGAAATTTCAAAGCAAATTGTTGTGGAACTCAGCCATTTCTGTGGCATAAAATCCCTGTATTAGAGCCAGAATAAAATTCTTAAAAGGATAAAGTGGGACATATTTCTGAAAATCCCTGCAAGCTTCTCCCATTGACTTTAAAATTGTTATTTTCCATTTAAATAAAATAATTGGTTATCTCTTTATCTTCAGAAGAAAAGTTACTCAGAACAACTTAGGGAACAAGTGGAAGACCAACTTCACAATTAATTTTTTCTGATTCTGGTGGAATTATATACTCATGAGTTGTTCTTGCAAACTGTATTGAATTCACTGCTTGCTACTCTGAATAGCACCACTGGGTGGTTTGTGTTAGTAGCTGAAGTTTGTGGATACTGAAATTTAAGCGAATTTCTCACTGACAATACTCAGAGAAGCACTGAGGGTTGCACCGTTGGAGTTCAGCTCCATAATATGCAGGGATTATAGAAAGAGACTAACAACAACTGTGAAATGAGAACTATTTGGGGTAAGTAGCATTGTATTTAGGAGGTTTTGAATAATTGGGCTTTACATCAGTATCAAATAACATATTTAAATTGCATATTGGACTTTACAAGGGAATTAACAAGTTGTGATTTTAAGATGTGATTTATTTTTTTTTAGCACTTGCATTTAATTTCCTTCTGTCTGTATTCAGCCCTGCTGCATTTTGCAGCTATCTGATCTCTTTGTCTTTGACAAGCTGCTCTTTTTTAACATACCAATCCAGCTTTGAAAGCTGTTAAAATTCAGCGGATGCCTGTACCTCAGGCCACGTAAAGGGATCAACCAAAAGTCTGCAAGTTTGGGCTTCGAGGACTACTTTTGAAAGTTCACATCTGCAGCTCCTGTTTTGTGGAGCAACAGTGACAACCAGCGGCCAACCTAAAGTTGGCCAAGCTGTTCATTGTAGATGTCCTTCAGATTACCAAACACATGCGTCCATTCTTCAAAGGTAAAGGACAGAGCTAATTTATTTCCTTTTACTTGTCTTAATTCTGGCAAGGAGTTTGAAGGAAAAGAGTGCTTCTCTTCTAGAGAATAGATGTGCTCTAGCAGTTCAGTGCAGAGCTGCTGCATTTAGATGAAGAAGGTAGCTACTGAGCCATGTTGTTGTCCATATTTCAGTAGTGTATCTACATATGTATGGCCACTAAATGTTTCAGTGACCTGCTGGTGGTGTGTGAGACAGGGATCAAATCAAATTAACTGTGTAAAGGAATCGTGCTTTAGTTCTGATAAGAAAAAGGTTTGAAGGATAAAGGTCATCCTTTTTTTACTGATTGGCAGTTAATACATATACATGGCACTTGAATATACATAATTTGAGAATAGCTTGTGTTGTCTGCATTTTAGTTTATGATTTCTTCCTTAAAAATACAGTTTTTATCTGAGAGAGTTAGACCTCGTGGTGACGCCTTAGAAGCCAGAGTAAAAATAATTGTATGCACTGCTTTTTAGTTTAATGAAGATAACAGTTTCATTTAGATGCTGAAGTTTAAGCTATTTGTACTTTGCCAGCAATTCTCTCAGGATCAGTTGGATTATTTTTGTGGAGAGGTGCCCTTAAACTTGAGGAAGATGCCAGAACTCAGCCCAAAGGAGTTTGCTTTATATTGCTTAGGATTGTTCCATGCATAACATTTAAAGGCTTAACACAAGGTAAACAGTTTACATCAGATTGGAGGTATCGGCCCTCGAAGCATCTTATGACATTTCTCCTCCTTACCAAAGATCCACTATACTGAAGAGAAAAAAAGGGGAGCAGGAGAAAAAAAGAAAAAAAAAAAGGAATCTCCAAACCTTCATTTCCTCTTCTCTGGCACTGCTTTACAAGTGCTTATGGCAAATTTGCTTCTGTAATCATAACTTGAACCCATCTGGGGAAGAGATTGGCTGCTAGCTTAGTATTTCCACTTAACATATTCATGATTAGCATGCACAGAAGGGGTAGAATTAGGATGAATGTTTTTGGAACAGTATAGATAAATCCTCATAAATGTAGTACAACAGCTCTGGAAATGCACAGTGCTGAAATGTAATGAAGCTGAACTCTGTAGAGAGTTTGGTATTCTCAGTACCATGCCTCTCCTAATGAACTCATTTAGATTAGAAAATGGATTTAATATTTTATTGGAATTAACCTGAGCCAGTAAAGAGGATTACAATTTCTTTCCATAAATATGGTGATATTACAGGGTGAGGTAGCATGTTACATGAATATTAAGCATTTTATGAGCATTGTCATGAAGCCAGAAAGAGTATAAGGTAATTAGGTTTTAATATAGTGATACTGTTCTTATAATAATTAAATTTGAAAATTAATAAAAGTATATTTGAAAATTATTAAAATCCATATTTTGTTGCATTTTCACAACTTTAGAAATGCTTACAATGAAAATTATGCCATGTTTTCCCCAAACAATCAATTTCAACTGTTTGTTTTTAAACATGGAAAACTAAAAATACCACAGGTCCTTAAGACAGGGAACAAGACACATTCTAGGAAAGAGGTAAGGAGGTAAGTTTATTCCATTTGCTCTGAAACAGTATCTGCTAGTGGGAGAAAAGATGTTGAAGTGAGGAAAAAATCTTGGCATAAATGCATTATTTCCCTTTGTTTTTCAGAACCTTGCAAAGCTGTGTCCCAGTGATGCTTCTCTGTCTTTGATTGTCTTTTATACTCACAAACACATTCTTAATCACAGTTTATGTTCTACTTTTGAAAGCTTATTTACTGGAAAAAAAAAAAAAGACTAAATCATTGTCATCTTGGTTATCTTTACAGATTGCACATTAAAATAAGAAACACAAAAAGAGAGTACTGCAAAAGCTTGTTAATGTTGTTTAAGCATTACTATAAGCAAATCTTTTATTATTTTTTTTTAATGAAATTTAGGGCCTGAAATTGTCTTTCAATATAGATTGCCTGTAAAAATCATCTCCTGCATATCTGAACAGTTAATAATTTTATGGGCTGAAATGCAGTGTATGCTGTGCTGGAGAAGAGCTCTGAGCCTGAGGGAAGTACAGAACAAATACAGGTAAAACTGAACAATTCAGAATAGATGGAATTGGATGTATGGACTGACTTATTGAGAGAATTTCCCCCTGCTATCAAAGCTTTTCACTTAAAATGACCGAATACAGAGAATTAGTCCGTAAGACCACTAAGAAGGATTGTTGCCTTTGTAGGAACCTTTCAGCAATTTAGTTCAACAATGGAGTAACATTTACAAGCTGTTTAGGTTATGGGAAGGATGAACAACAGACAACCTAGCACAATCAGTCCTCAGAGTGATGGGGTTTGTGCTGGAAAAAAAAATCTTAAATACAAAGTGTTGGGATGGGAATGTGGAAAGGGAAAAACCTCAACAAGTAGGAGCTTTCTGAGGATGGACAGGGACTAGCTGGGATGGCTGAACAATTAAATATACCATGGTAATTTGAATAAAATTAAGTAAAAGTTAAATAGCTGTATTTAATGTGAATTTTTTTTTTCAGCCAATCCCAAAATGTACATTATGTGGCAGCATAGAATCTGCTACAAGACTACGTATGTTTGATCACTGCTGCCTGGCCAGGGCTTTGTACGGTTCAGAAATTCTGAGGGACAGTCCAATAATTCAGAATTTCACTGCGTTGCAATCTGGATTGAGCAATGGAATAAAAATTCAGAATTAAAAAAAAAAAAAAGTAAAGAAAAAAGAAATAGTTATGAAATCTCATGGGTTTACATTGGTTTATTGAGCCTGAAAAGATGTTTCCAGAATATTTCCTTTTCTCAAGGAAGATGAATTTTTTATTTTCTGTTGGTCTAGGTCTTGTTATATCTAAAACCACCCTAATTTTTTTTGTCTACCTTTATACCTATGCAGCATGGGAGATGCTTAGTTTATTCAAGAAAATGGGGTGCCAGATATAAGTCAAAAAATTATATATGATGGGAGGAAAATATATTTCCATGTTTTGATGAATCATTTAAAAATGCTTTGCACGTTGGTACTGATCAGAGCCTTAATGCACTCAGGATCCTTTCATTATTCTTAGTATCACATGTATCAATGAAATCTGGGAGCAGCTGGGAGTCACGCATAGATCCCCTCAAGGCCAGATCTCAACAGACCTTAATTTGAAAAATGTCAGACTATAAAAATTGGGCTGATGCCTTACCGGGAGGTGATAAATTCTATCTCAGATTTCCACTAGTTTTGAAGAAATGTATTCATATTCATGGACTAGTAAGTCAATGTTATTAATCCTAAAAACCAAACAAACGAAGAAAAAAGAAAAACAAGAAAACAAACAGGAAACAGGATCCCAAGATTTATTTAAGAGTTGGTTTTGCGGTTTTTTTTTATTATATTCCTCTTGTGGTGCTGGTTGTTGTTGGTTCCCTGGATCTGGAATTATTTATGTGCATCACATATTTTGGCATTCCTTCCATATTTATGAAGAGAAATTAGAGAATCACTTGTCTACATAATATTAGTTTGCTTGACCGGCAATTAATTATGGCAGCAGTCTTTTACATTATTCTGAGTGCTACCAGCCTCAACTTTTCTTCCGGGAATCTGACTTTGTCTCCTGATTCACGAGATTTGCCTCTTTTGCTTCTCCAACCAGTCAGTGTGGGTAGTGAGAAGGAAAGGAGAACAAAGCAAAAGGGATGGAAAGTAACAAAAAGACCTGCTGGATACTTTCTTCCGCCTTTTCTCTCCTCAGCTTTGTTTAAATAATTTCATTTGCTTCCTGAGCCAGTTCTGACAGCAATTTTTTCCTGAAGAGGTGGGAAAGCAAAGACAACAGCCTGTCCAAGGAGATCTGCTTCAAGGCAGGATTGAAATTCCCTAGAAGGCTAAAATGTTGCATATCGTTGTACAGGTGGCTTCTCCTCGCAAGAAAATCTCAAGAGGTGGCACTTCTTTTTATTGAGTTTTAATCTTCCTGTGCTTAAAGTAGAGTCACAGGTGAAGCTGCATACTAGGCTTGAGCAGTAAGCAAGTGGGTTCCAATGACAAATGGTAGAACTAAAATTTCAGTAACAATGTCTTAATAACAGAACATTGAGTTGTAATTGTCCTTTTGTTATAGATACATTTTCTTCCTTGGGCTTTTATCTCTGTTCTCACTCAATTTTTTCATTTTCATAATTAATTAAAATGGCAATGTTCTATAACCAGTGATTGAATTATATGATATTACTTGCCTAAGGCGATCAAAATTAATCAAAATAAGGAGTGAAAGTTTTGCTATTTTTAATACAGCTGATTTGATTCCTGGGGTTTTGATCAAATTAAATGAAGGATCAAATTAACCAGTGATTAAATTGAGTAAAAGGCACTTTGTATGCCTGAAATATATTTTAATTTAATTAATTTCAAGACACAAAATATTAACCGGTGTTTTAAAAATTCAATTGTATTTCACTGTTTAATTTTCTAGAAACTATTTCCTTCTCAAGGTTAGCATCTTTCAAAAAAAACCCACACTTTTAAAATAATTTCCTGCTTAATCCTTTCTTTTTTTTTCCTCATACTTTTTATGCTTGTAGAGAATTCTTTGCACTCATAATCTATTATTCCAAAGCTTCTGAACTCAGCCTACAAAGACTTCACGTGCCAAAGGCCAGTTTAGTAGAAATCTGAGACTCCCCAGAATAGAACCTGCCAATTTGAGCAGAAGGTTTTGACCACAAAAGACATCAAGCTGTTGCCATTTAACCCACACATTTGCAGAATTATTACCTTTTTGTCATAGAGAGTTTCATTTATGTTTTGTTATAAGCTAGTTCATATCATGTTTGTTTAATGGACTGGGGCAACATTTTACTGTACACTGCTACTTGCAAAGAAATTGAGAAATGAGATTTCTTTTGTAGTGCAGAAATGGTCTGCATGAGAACAAAATCATTCACAATTTTTTTGTTTGTATGGTAAAAAAAAAAAAAAAAAAAAAAGCTTGAAACTCTGCTTTTGACTCCTACTGGGAGTTTGCACTGACTGATGGAAAGTGTCTGACCCAGCTCGGGCACAGCTGCAAGAAGCTGAGGCAAGAGGTAGTTTTCTTAAAGGTGGTTTTTACTTAACATTTAATGTTCCTCAGAATCAGAGAACATAGCTAAAAGGCAAGGTGAGGAACACGGTCCAATTTTGTGAGTTACAATGTTAGGTAAGAGTTACCTTATATTGAAAAGCTTCTCTTCCACTCTTTACTATTAATAGAAGTGAAATAAACCTACAAATGTGTAAACATACCAAAGATTGATTAAAAATACTCGATGTTGTGTATCAAGGCTGAGTGTATTTATGCATTTGAGGCACTTAGAAATTTCAAGCAGAATGTTCTTACAACTGAGTCTAATCTCATTATTCCTTGACTCCTGGAAAAGCCATACTTAAAGGATTAGATCTATTAAGTGTGATCAACATGGTCAGTCTGTTATAGTTATTTTTGATTAATGCATTTGTTCTCTCAAAAGGAAAAAAAAAAGTTTTAGTGAAAGGAGAGAGAAAATTAAAAATGGACACTTAGAGCAGTATGAAACTAATATCATACTCCAAGTAGCATTGTATAGTAACCTATGGAGTCATTTTGAAATAACCCTTACCAAGGATTAACAACTGGCACAAGCTTGATCCTGGCTTATTCTGTGCTTCTGTGCTTGGAAATGATTGTTAGTCAGTGGGAACAGAAGCTGTGAGATAAAATTTTGGTGTTGGCATGTTGATAGTCCTGGTGGTAAACTTGAGAGAAGCACATAAAACAGGAAAAGGCACAAGCTGCTGGATAGTTAAGAGATTGTCCTGGTTTGAGGTAAAACAGAACCAATTTTCTGATTTGTGATTTTAATTTTTAGCTGGGCCTCTTCTAACTGACTAAACTCCGAAATTAACAGCATATTGTTCAGAAACTGTTCACTCTCAGAGTGATAAGACCTGATTATACCAAGGAATGGTATGCACAGAGGCTCTTGCTTATACTTATTGCTATAACAACCAAGGTCAGCTCACTTCGCTGTTTGTCCCGTTAGAGGGTTGGATGCGGAGAAGCATAGAGGGGTCACACCTACAGGGAGGAGCGGGCACGACAGGTGACCCAAAACTGACCAACAGGGTATTCCATCCCATATGCATCACGCTCAGTATAAGAGCTAAGGGACAAGGGGGCTCGCGCTCGCGTTTTCTTCAATGGCCGACGTCTGAGGAGGACCCTGTCTGTTTGTCTGCCTTCGATCGCGATCCGAGCACTCCTGACTCTAGTTCCGGAATTCAGCTCCTGTCCGTCGCTGACTCCAGTCTGGGACTTTCCCTGTGTCTGCTGGTGACGCGATCGTCATCCTGGGAGCTGGATACGGTTTTGTATATATTGTATACTTTTTTTTTTTTAATTACTATTTTCTTATTTTCTTATTTATTATTATTTTTATTAAAGTAGTTTAGTTCTTTTTCTAAACTCGTAAATCTCCTTATCTCTTCCTCTCCTCTCTGAGGAGAGAGGGGGGGGAGGGCCATCTGTCGTTCTGATTGGCCAATCCGGCCAAAACCACGACAGAGATTTATGGCTGATAGAACCAGAGTGGAGAAGCAACTGAGAACCCTAGCATTGCATAGTTTATAAATATCAGGTTTGTGGCCTTAAGGATCACATAATCATAGAATGGTTTGGGTTGGAAGGGACCTTAAAGGTCATCTAGTTCCAAAACCCCTGCCATGGCAAGGGACACCTTCCACTAAACCAGGTAACTCAAAGCTCCATCCAGCCGGCCTTGAATACCTCCAGGGATGTTCACACCCAAGGACAAGGTCAGCTTTACTCTACTGGCTCATCTTACATGTACTGTACAGGACTCAGCCTTTAGGATGCACACTTTCTTTGGGTCTCTGCTCATCATGGGTATTTTGTGTTGTTAGGATGCAACAATGCCTGCTTAAAGATGAGATGATGTCCACTGGTGGTATCTAAGTCTGCAGGCACCTGCAGTTTTCCAAAGTGTTTTAGGATGTAAAAAAACATGTCTTAGAAACTGTACATGCAAGATCCCTTATAGAATCTAAATTGATTTCCTGTCACATTTTTTATTTATATTTGATAATGAATGTCACCTTCAGTGGCAAAAACATCTTGAGGTTCCTCTTTTGGCCTTACTATCAATTTGGAATTAGAGTTCGGACCTGCATTTCAATAACTTTTTCTTTCTATTCACTGAACTGCAAAAATGAATACGATTCTATTTATTTATTTTATATGGTACTCGCATGACTAATGCATTTTAAGAATCTTGGATAAATGCTGTCATGGAGCAAAGTGCTTTTAATTGGTGTTTGCACTATGCATTTTAAAATTATTTTTAAGAGTGTTACCACAGGTATTTTGAGAAATGCTTGGAACTGCAGGCAGAGTTTGTTGCAAAAGGTCAGGTATATAACTAGATTTCTATTTCATCCTTGACAGCTATTATATTTTCTGTACCAATTTTAACCTTGAATATCAGTTGTATGACATCTGTGAGTTCTTGAACCTTGTTTATTTTTTTCTCAAATCTTGTTGATTTCTAGAAGTAGTTCTTCAATCAGTAACATTTCTTCCTTTGAACTTATTTCTTCCTACTTCCCACTTAAAATTAAGAACTTCAGTTATTTAAAAAGATGCAAACTCTAAACCAAACACTTTTTAAAATTCTACTACCTACCTGTTATTCTCTCTTTTTTTTTTTTTCCTCTGATGGACATAATCAAAATTCTTCTGCGTCTTCTTTGGTGTTATGTTCTTTACATGACATCTAGAGGCCAAAATTGATGTGAGCTGTAATTAATCTTTCTGTGCGGCTTTATAGACCCATTGGTAAACTAGAGATAGGAATCACACTGTCTGCATACATAAAATTATTGAACATCCCAAAACAAATTTGCATTCAGAAACTGTATTTCATGTCGTCTTCGTCCAGCGGATGTAAAAGATCTGTTGAGGGAAAAAAAAAAAAAACAACAGTGTGAAAAACAAAGACTGCATTTGTTTTATATGCATTCCCCTGTGCAATTAACTCATACACAAGTTGTACAGTAATCTAATTAGAGCATCTGACATTTGCCTGTGACAGCCAGAACCCTTTAGGTAATCAATAATGCTAATATAAAGTGCCTGATTAAATACACCTTCATTTCCATCTGTATTCTCAAGTTGATATGCAAATTCACCTTGCCTGTATAATTTCTAATTCCTGTCTTCTGATTCTTGCTTTTAACTATATCCATGTGCATCCATCAAAAGACCAAAAGGACCAAATTTTGCTATGTAAAGCAGAATAAGTTATATTGTTATAACTTCATATGCATTCTGTGAGCTGCTTCGAAATATCTCATTCAATAAGCTTGAGTTTCATTAAGTCATTGTTATGTATTTCTAAACATATTACTGAATACAGCAAGCAGAAAATAACTCACATTGCTTTAGAGATTAAGTTTACATAACCTAAATATGGATCACAAACAATTATTTTTTAATTTTTCTACTTTATTAACAGGGAAGGGTAAAGATTCACTCTGTGATGATGCATGCAGGAAAATACTTATGCTTGTTGAAGGGAAAGATCTTTTTCTGTAAATTGCTGTGCTTCTCAGATCTGGTTTATCATTTTAGACTGCATATTTTAACTTCTCTTTTTTCCCCCTAAGACTGAATATTAGGTTTACTGTTACCCATATCCTGGTTAAAACACTCTCTCTCAGGATTCAGCACATTGATTAACAATTAGCTAAGCTTGTTTCAAGTCATAAACAGTTTAGACATTAAACTGACGTTCACACTGGACCTTCCTAACTGGTTTGTACTTATTCCTATACCCTTGAAACACAGGTTGGATTATGATCACTCAACTGCAGGTCCTTGAGTGTGCAAGTGAGGTCACTGTCAGAAATAGTAATCATCTTCTCTGTAACATTTTGCCTAAAAATGTCGTATTGCATTAGAAGTCTTTAAATTAGGTCACAGTGAAGTCTCCATTTAGTACTTCTACTCAACCCTCTGAAGCCGTGTTCAAAATGGCTGGTCTGGGGTAGGTGGGACAGTCTGGTCCCACCGCCAGGGCAGGCAGGCATCTGCAAGGCACCCTGGAGATGAACGGGAAAGTTCCTGGCAGTGCCAGGAACTGAAGTAATTAGGAGCACACTTGATGAAATTCCTGTTATGTTTGTCTCCAGTCAGGGACCCTAATTGGCTACAGTTTTCCATTTCTTCAACAAAACACTATTATAGACAAAATGTCAAATGCCATAGTGTTTTTTGCGTTCTCATGAAGGGTAATCATTATCTATGATTGTGCTTCTAAAATAATTTTAAATTATATTCATTTAGTACACTAACACTTTTTTTTAATCACAAGGACTCTGAATCAGTTTTATGTTTTGATGCCTCAACCTAACACAGCACAATACTACATGTTAAAAAGTACCCGAGGAAATGACAGGCCTAAATTTTGGTGGCTGTCACTCTAACTTGCTCCTCTAAGTTACCCAGATATCTTTGAAATGATGAACTTTTGGCTTGTATATTTCAAATAAATCCAGTTCTACTCTGGAAAAAAACACCAACCAACAGCCAAAACATATACATACAAATCCACATATATTTCAGACAAGTTTCTCTCCAGTTTCCTGTCCTGTCAACTAAAAAAAAAAAACCTGAAGATGTAAACCCAAAGCAAAATAAAAAACATCTTTCCACTTCTAACTGTGCAATTTAAATCACAGTTTTTCCTTCAGTGTATTCAAATACTTTAAGTAAACAGAAGGAATAAGAAAGGATAAAAGTGACTTAAGAAAAAATAAGAAAGGAATTTGAAAGCTTTATCGGAAATGACAGCATATGTTTATTCATAGATTTCTCAGAAATAGTATTTATAAATCTGTGTACTGTGCACATAACTATTTACAAATAGTAGTTTTATATTCCTGAAGTTTTAGCATATGTTAGGATGCAAGATGATCGGCATGTCTCGGGTATTCAAATACTGTTTTGGTTGTTTTTTTTTTAAAAAAAAGGTCTTTTATTCAAATATTATTAATTTGATTTACCACCTTCCCATTTCCTCAAAATATTTTTCTCATGGTAGGCCTACATATGAGGGTTTCGTTGCTTTGAGTGAGGTTTAGAGGTATTTTTGTTTTATAATAAAGCATTTCAGGAGGATTACCACATCCTTTTGATATTTTTGTGCTTGAAGAAACAATTCATACCTTAAATAGTCTGATGACTATGTTTGTCTAGTGTTTTTACTGTATTTAAATTATTTCAAAACTTATATACTAATAAAGCACAAGAAGAATGTAATGTTACTGTATCAGTTCTGATTTTACCTATATCTTAAATAATATTTTATTTCAAATTTAGGAGCACATTCACCAACACATTAAAGCAAGTAGAGCATGCCAGCCAGTTAAGCTGGATTTTATGGTGGTCTTGCCTCTCCTCAGCACTGCTAAAGAGTCAAAGCATGTCCATGATGCAGAAGATCCTTGATTTGAAAATTAGTGACATCAATGTGTTGTATAAGGGAAAAGGGAGAGCTCAGTCTCCAGGTCACAATTTCTACAAGCTCTATGGGCATGCATGATTTCATTTTTCTTGATAGTGCTGCTTCGCCCAACAGAGTGAATGGTGTGAAGGGGAGTCTTTCAGGAACTGTTGCCCAAGTAGTATGTGGCCACGTGATTTTTAAATTCCATGAGAATGGAGCTGAGTACTCCCGTTATTACATTTCTAATGCCTTCATCCAGTCTTCCTCAGACTCATGATATATAACACCGGAAGTTTTGCATGCAAATTTGGTTGACTACTTAGCTCTGATGTCACAATGACCTACCAGTATTTAGTCTTATTGTGGTTAAGTAAAAATTAACTGATAATAACAGACAATAAACTTAACTTCCAGTTTTCTTGAACTGAGGATTATATACAGGTATTCAACAGCTTTTAAAAATAAACTTCAAGAATGTATAGTATTTTCTTTTTGAGATCATTAGTGGAAAAAGACTGACATATGCTAAATGGACCAACACTTTTCTTAAAGGAGTGAAATTTTAATTAACTTTAACTCAGATTAATTAACTACCTTGTAATTTCTCAGAAAAATTAATTGTCCTCACAGGCTGCGTAGTAATTTGGGGGATAATGCGCTACATTCATCACTTAGAACAAAGAAGTCCTTGGTCAATACCAGTAGTGCCACAAATTAGGTTCCCCCTGAGCCTTCTCCAGGCTGAACAGTCCCAGCTCTCTCTCAGCCTTGCCTCAGGGGAGGGATGCTACTGTCCCTTAACCTTCTTTGTGGCCCTTCCCTGGACTCTCCAGTAGCTCCATCTCTCTCTTGTACTGGTGAGCCCAGCACTGGACACAGTACTCTAGGTGTGCTGAATGAAGGGGAAGTATCACTCAGCACATTTGCAAATAACACAAAGCTTCGAGAAATTCGGTTTGGTTTATATTTTAGTGACTGGGATAATCTTACACAGAATCAGGTCAATGACAAAGCCCTTTGGGGGGACCCCTTTTGATTCAATGATTCTGGTTAGGCAATCACCGTAGATAACTGTTCTCCAAGTATAGCCATAAGGTCATTTTTGCCTCCACTCGTATCAGGTTTTCACATAGAACCTGTTTCCTAGAAATCTGTATTGAAAGTCAAGGCATACAACATTTGAGCTTAATTCAGTTCCTTATGCGTTAGGCATCCAGTAACATTTTAGGCAACATAAAAGATCCTGCCTGGTCTCCAGCTGTCAGCTAGAAGACAGCAGATCTCCCTTGGGTTGTAAGTCATATCTGCCAGCCTTATATGGTTGTCTTGGATGCCTTCATGGTAATGAATATTATATTTAAGAAACTGAATCCCATCACTGCTGTTTGGTTTGTGGGTTTTTTCCCCCTTTATCCCTAGACTTTATAACTTGTTTTAAAAAGATTTTAGAAAGATTTGACTTTATTTGCTCTTGAGAGCTGTTACTTGTTTTCTTGTAATCTTCCAGGTGTTGTGTACTTTGTTTGGGTATTTATCTCAGAACTTTCCTAAGCTGTCTGTTCCTAATTCCCTGACCCATATTTTGTTTCTTTTTTTTTTTGTTTGTTTGTCCTTTCTAAAAGAATGTCACCGTACTTTCTATTTCTTGTCTTCTAGGACATCATCTGTCTTCAATATATTCTGAATAGCAGCTGACCATAAAGTAATAATATGATCCTGATATAATAACATAGCAATCCAAATACACCAGAAGTCAGTCATTTGCTGTAAATAAGTTGTTGTCTTCTCTCCCTGTGCCATATTTGCTTTCCCATGCCACTGAATCCAGAATTGGCACTGCAGCTGTGAGCATGTGGCCCTAACTGCTGGACCTTTGGATGCCTCCTTACTTCTGCTGCATAGAGAATTATCTTTCTGTAGAATAAAAATCTCAGCTACTATCCACCAGGCACCCTCAGCAATATTAAAATTATTGTAAAGTGTAACACAATTTTAGACTTGTATACATGCATTTATACTGAATCCTGTTAGTAGAACCTTTTTGCCTGCATGTGCCATCACAGGCTGGCACACACAATCACACCAAATGCTAACTCACTGCTAGGTTAGCAATATTTTTTACTGTTTTGAGGCAGCAGACTGCAAGCAGTTTGAATCCAAGTAACGCCTTACCAGTAGGATCTTTGCCATTTATGCCTGAAATGTATTTTTAGTGAATAGACCTTTAAGAAATCAATGAACAGCTCTGAAATGGTCATTTTTCAAATGACTAATCTCTTCTTCAGCTTTTCCATTGTATCAGATATCAGGATCATTTAAGGCTGAAGCACAAACTACTTTTCTCTCTCAGAAAATCTTTCATTTCTTTTTTTATCTCAAGTTTCAGCTTCAGCTACTGGATTTGGGCAGCCCTTGGAATTTAAATGCCAAATACCTTCCAAAGGACTTTGAATTCCTTACAAAGACAGAGGAAATGAAATTAGGTTTAAAGATGATAATTATAAGCACCTATATCTTGTAGCTTTCATGTACACAAAACTCCCATCAATTTCAATATAGACTTATTTTTGCCATCTGTGTCACCAATAAGAATAATTTTATTTGTAGGTTTATAGAATATGAATTGTAGATTTAGTCCTGATATATCACCTTCAGAACAAAAAAAAAAATAATTTAATAAGCCAAGGAGCAGTAAAAGTCAGTAGAGCTTTACTACAAACTCTGTACCAGATTTCATGGCAAAGAAGCACTTCCAGTTCTCAGTGGTTCCTATTCATACCACCGCTGCTTTGCAAGTGAAACTATGCTTGAAATAATTGCGGGTTTACTTTTGCATAAGAGAAAAATACAGAGGTATTTGTTGCCTACAGAAAAAAAGGATCTCAAGAGTCAGCGTTTTTTACTTTATTTTTAAATATTAAATATTTTCCAGAGTCAGAACTGTCTTTAAGTATTTAAAGTGAACCCCTGGAAACTGAGTTACCTCTACCTTTTTAACTGCATATGCTAGCTTCTTGTTATATCGTTTGCCGTGGTTCTTGGAATCTGTCGTTCTCTCGCACACTGGTGGTAGTGTAGAAATGTCTAGTGTAACTAGTACCCTTGCGCTATAATGAGCTGGGGGTGAAGGAACTTCATGTTCTTTTGGTGCCCTAGTGGAGTCCTTGAACAGAGTTCAACTCCCTTAGAGTACAAGTGGATGGAGTCACCTTTGGTGAGTCATTTGAGGTTCGAGATCTACACCAGCGTTAGTGAGGTGGTGCTGAAATAATTTTATAATTTCACAAATATATGTGAGATATATATACGTGTGATATATACATGTGATGTGGCATAAATTAGAGCTATAGTTTCACCAGTTCCTTTATTTTCAGAAAAAGCAATAATAAGAGGTCTTGTCATTATCTTTAAAAAAAAAAAAAAAAATCCTTGATTTGCCAGATTCCATGCAAGGTATAGGGTATTTAATTTTAAGTAATCCTCTGAAAAGACAGCTTGAAACATGACAGTACAAATAGGTAGAATGTATTTATATCTTCAGTTCACATATTTCAGCTGTCTTGTTCTTATTCATCAGTCGAATGTTTCAAAAATTAATCAATTTATGAAGCCATTCCAGGAGTATACACTTGTACATTTCCTTCTTTTATTATTTTTAAACAGGAATTTATTTAAAGAAATGACTGACAAGGTTAATGACGCAAAGGGAGTATTTTTAGAAGGATATTTGATTGGACTTTGTAATAGTTACACTATTAATTATTATACTTTCACTGACTCCTGCAAGGTTTTCTACTATACCTTAATCTAGTTTTCAGGAAGTATTATAAAAGTTAAGAGACCGTTCATTAGATTTGATGCTTATAAGTTTCAAACAGCAAATTTTTCTTTCAGGACTGTTTATGAACTGAATTTCTGGATAGAAATAAGAATTTACCTACAATGCATCTATTAGCTATTCATCAGTCGTGTCTTGATGACGTTTTGTCACATAGCCAAAGGAAGGGTTCGTGGGATAGCCTCGGCAAGCCTTGGAGTACAAGTGTAAGGCAAGACGTTTGTCTCAGCTGGTGGAAAGGTGCAGAGGGTGCATTGTTAAAACTACTCTAGGGACAATTCTGCAAGCCTCAGACAATGAAGATTTGAGGAGTCTCAGCACAAGGGGCTTTGTTCTATGCCAAATTACTTATTAATGTGGACATAATCCTTGTTGCCAAAAACAGGTTTCTGTGCTTATGGTAGCAGGTTTATAATACTATAAATACAATAAATCTAAACTGGATTAGGGGTGAGTAAATCTGGTAATCTAGAGAACCTAAAGATAGGTATAGGTGCTTTATATGTAGATATATGTGCATACAGAATATATAACTGTCAGCACCATTTTAATGGGCAATAACGCACTATGTATTTATTCACACTGGGCTCCTAGTTAGAAACATACTTTCAGGCAATGTATCTTTCAAGGTGAAAAATAAGTATAATAGCAAACTTATCTCATTATTAGATCTTCCATAGATATTTCAGTCCTGTGCACTGTAAAAAAAAAAAAGATGAAACTCCTTTGAAGAACCTCAAAAGGACCAATACTATTACAAAAAAAAATAAGTTCTACAGATAAAAGTGAAGCATTGCAATACCTTGCTTCCACAGAGTTAACACAAGCAAATATTGAATCAGAGGCTGAGTCAATTAAAGGCGCAAAGTCCTTGCACTGTACAAGTGAATAGCTGCAAACTGGGAAACTAAAATAAGAGATGTAAAACCAATATTTATGTGTATAAACAAAAATATACAACAGACTGAAGAGGTAAATAGTTTACCTGGAAATTGCACAGACAACACACATTCATGGCAGAGATCCAGTCTATTAGTATTGCAAATGTGAAAGCGTATGTATGTTTATTTTAATGTCTTTCCTTTATACAAAGAAGGGGAAAGGAGGAAGACCGACTTTCATCTGGTAAGTACTGAGATCTGGTCTCACAGAGTCTAATCCAAAGTACCATCAAATTTGCATGTAACCTCAGAGGATTTTGGATAGGGTGCCCATCATACAATTTTATCAACTCATCTCTCCATGTTTAAATAATAGTATGAAGCCCCATTCTAGTATATGATGAGCTTGCAAATACGTTAATATTATGTATCCCATGAACAGCATATATTTTTTTTAAACTATTGAACTGTGGCACAAATTCATGCAAGCTTAGAAAATAAGTCAATAGCAGAATTCAATTTCGTCTAAGATATATGTCACATCTCTATTTTATGATAGAAATTTCAGCATAAATGATCTGAGAATTAACTAAATCTTTCAGGAAAGTTATACTTATTCATCAGCCTGGTAAAGGGTTTAGTAGTTTGTATATGAATATGTTTTGATTCTCTTATTCCTGATTATGAACACTGATTCCCATTAAGATCATATCCAGGAACTAGACTGTTCACACTAATTCACTAAGTGTTCCCACTGGCATATAAATGAATATAGATGTTGTCCTGGCTTGAGGTAAAACAGAACCAGTTTTCTGATTTGTAACTTTACTTTTTAGCTGGGCCTCTTCTAACTGACTAAACTCTGAAATTAACAGCATATTGTGCAGAAACTGTTCACTCTCAGAGTGGTAAGACTGGATTATACCAAGGAATGGTATGCACAGAGGCTCTTGCTTATACTTATTGCTATAACAACCAAGGTCCGCTAACTTCACTATTTGCCCCATTAGAGGGTCGGAAGCAGAGGCGCGTACAGGGGTCCCACCTGCGGGGAGGAGCGGACAGGACAGGTGGCCCAAAACTGACCAACAGGGTATTCCATCCCATATGCATCACGCTCAGTATAAAAGCTAAGGCATCAAAGGGGCAAGTGGGCTATGGCTTGTTTTTTCTTCAATGGCCGACATCTGAGGAGGACCCTGTCTGTTCGTCTGCCTTCGATTGCGATCCGAGCACTCCTGACTCTAGTTTCGGAATTCAGCTCCTGTCTGTCACTGACTCCAGTCTGGGACTTTCCCTGTGTCTGCTGGTGACGCGATCGTCCTCCTGGGAGCTGGATACGGTTTTGTATATATTGTATATTTTTTTTTTATTTTCTTATTATTTCTTATTTCCTTATTTATTATTATTTTCATTAAAGTAGTTTAGTTCTTTTTCTAAACTTGTAAATCTCCTTATCTCTTCCTCTCCTCTTTGAGGAGAGAGGGGGGGGAGGGCCATCTGTCATTCTGATTGGCCAATCCCACAAAAACCACGACAGTTGTTTAATAAGTCATCACTTGCTACAAAGATCCCCACCTTTTTTTCATGCTGGACATCAACAGTCAATGGATACACCCAGAAATTTTATTGTACTTCTCTGTTTATCCACATGGCCATCATTCTAATGTCTAAGTATAAATATAAGTTTTGAAATTGAAAGGGAAATGAAAAATGTGTTTGTTTTAAGTTAGGAAGGCATTGGAAGAGACTTAAGTCCAACAACATTCAGAGGAAAGCAATTAAGATATAAACAAGACTGACGAACTTTCAAGGTGTTCTTCATCTAAATAGAGACAAAAAAGAAAGGTAAGTGGTACCACAGAAGAAGATGCTGCACTTATAGAGCAAATGAAAGGCATGCAAAAAATAGTCTATAGAGATGTTGCATCTGTAGAGGTTGTGTCATTAATATTATTGTTGATCCCATTACTGATATTGCTATAAATATGGACAATGAATAATAATGGTTAATCAGTAGCGGGAAAGTACAGGAGGTGATCTGGAAGGTGGCTTTGAAAGTCCCACTCATGAACAAGCAGACGTGGGACACTGACAGATGTGCTGAGCTCCAGCTGCAGGTAAGGAAGGCAATTCACAGCACGGTACGTGAGCTACAGCACCCAGATGGACACCAGAATTAGAATTTTGTTTTGTGAGCCAGCTGTATGGTTTCATGCAACAAAGGCTCGAAACCTTTGAAAAGATCTGTAAAGGAACTGAGATGGTATCTTAGTTTACTTGAAGATCCTCTATGAAGTAGATTCTGAATGTAGCTAACCCCAGTCTTCTGTTTATTACAAAGCAAGTTATGTTTTGTAGGCTGTGAAGACTCAAGGATTTGAGGAGAGGCAGATGAACTTGACTGCTTATTAGAGTCTGGCAACCAGCGCAGTAAGAAATCCTGTGCAAAAAGAGTATGCTTTAGCAAGGGTTTTTCCAGCTTAGGTTTTTATCAAATGATCTTTGTCTGCTTTCTTGAAGGACTTTTCACGTTGTCTATTTAGTTGGGAAGCAGAGCATGTCCGTTTGTAGTGATCAGTTAAAATCATAACATACAACCATGATGCATCAAAGTAATTTTGACTGTTTCATATTGAAGGATGTTGTTAGAAGATATGATGCACAGTTCTTAGTGCAGAATCTTGCAGGGCAAAACTTCAGCTAGCTGAAAACCTCTGGTTTTGTGCAGTCATAGTGACAGAAAGGTATACACAAATTTTAAGTTTTCTTTTGTAAAAGGAAAAAAAATCTCCAAGACTCCTGATATCTGGACACATGGAACAATAGACTGGACAAAAGCCAAATTTAATTTGAATAGGATTCTTTTAAGCAGAATTTGGGAATGTGATGGAATTGCTTAAACATTATTTCTGCATACATAGACCGTGCACGCTAAGTCAGGAAGATTCCTTCTAAAAAGTACCTTTTCTATGCCTGAACACATTTGTTTTCAAAAGCAAAAGCCTGGAAAAAAAAAGCAGATGTAATAACAAATATGACTGTTACTGATACTTATGGTGTGGTTAGTAATATACCCAGGAGCAGTAAATACTGTCTACAGCATTTCCAAATGAAGTTATCTTGAAAACTTCCCTGTCTGGGTCATCTTAGAGTAAGTCATGGAAAATATTGGAATTTTGCCAGTAGTTATTCATTTATAGGGTCTGTTTTGTTTCATTACATAAAATGACTAGATACCAATATTCTTCTGGTAGTTCATTTGTAATGCATGCTGCATCACAAGCTTTTACCTCATATAAGACTATACCCAAGCTTTTTTTTTATGTTCTATAGTTCTGTAAGCAGTCACCCACAGTATTTTATTTATTTATGGCTTCCCTCAAATAGTCCTTGCTTCAGTATCTTTCATTTAAAATGGAATAGAACTTTACTGGGTCATGGCTGGGAGATGCTTGGGTCTACTAAGTTTATTAGCTTTTCCCTGATGAATTTTGGAGGCTTCACTTCTTCCACTGACATGGGCTTGCATGGATCGATTAAGTGCAGTCATTCCCTAAGTGGAAAATCAAATTAAATGCAAGCCAGGAAAAAAGAATGGTTAAACTATGGCACGCCGATGTGAGGTTGGAGTGAATATGCGAGGAGGGCAGTCATCCTTGGAAGATACTACTATGCATTTTTCTTTTTCTTTCTTGACTATATAATCTGATGCCCAAAATACTGGCAGCTTTTGATGCATTAACATTGTGTTGCTGCCATGGATAGACCTGACTTGCTGATCATACAGGGGAAAAACTCTGGTTGCACCTTACCTCCTCCCACAAAGAAGTACCTGGAGTATTTGGTTGAAACCTGCTGTGAAATGTAGTGTGTCTCTTGGCCGTGACCCAGGAAATCACTTGGTGCAAAAGGAATTCCCGTTTTGTTTTCCTGTTATCTATAAAGGGGTGGGCTGGACCTGACAGCAGGACCTCTAAATCAGTGTGCTGGTTTGCATGGGGAATCCTGAAAACATTTTCTGTGCATTGATTGAAACAAAAAAAAACCCTCTCAAATTATACATCCACAGAGAAACCAACTGAATATAATCCCATTTTATGTATTTCATTGATTTTTTTAAAATGTTTTTTTAATTGATTCTGGAATCTTTTTCCCAATTAAAGAAGTATCTGTTAAATATTTAGGATGTGTTCTGATATTATGCCACAGAGTGCATAGTATTTCCCCGCCTTTACTAACTACACCAAGCATTGTGCATTGTAAAATATTGCAAATCCCCTACAAAATTTAAAAAAAGTTTTTGATTCCTACAGTGGATTTTGGTTTAGTCTCTGTTTTGTACATAAATTAAGTTTGGATCTTTGAGTGTGAGTGAGGCCTTAGGGCTCGCTGGACTCCAGCTGAGATGCCTAAGGCTCTGTGGCAAGGCCCAGAAATTAAGAGACATTATCCACTGATGAGAAAGCAATGTTTTAATATGGTATTTGGAGTTCAAGTGCTCTTTCATTTAGTTTGACATCCTCCTCATTTGCCTTTTGGCATCATGCCACATGAGCTCTTACTGAAACTTCTCTCTTTACTCAGTAGAAATAAATGTGTGAAAGAAAAAAAAATAAAAGCTTCATATTGTTTATAAATGACAGGTCTGCAATGAAAGATGCAAGAGATGCCATTTGAATGATAGAGCACCAGAAATCAGTGGATATCACTGGAGGAATCAACATGCATTTACGAAATGAAAATCCAGTGTTCTCTCCAAATTCCTCAGCATTACCCATTTTTAGGACATAAAATAAATTATTAAACAGTGCTTCTCTATTAGGAAAAATCAATGGGTTCTTTTAATTTATAAAAGCAATTCAGCTTCAACATGGAAATTTAGACTGTCTGTTTGCCTGTTTTTCACACATTTATAATACCCTATAATTTTCTGGGATACGTACAAACCCATTGTAAACTAGTCCTTTTTTCCAAAGCCTTTTTAAGATGAACGCTGCAGGAGTGAGGTACCCAGAATTACCTCTGAGACTCTTTAGGTGTCTGATCCAAAGATATGAGGGTCTCAATTAATTTAGAAAAGACCCAAGTTAACCCCATGCCATAGTGTTATTTTAGTAATAATTTCAAATCAAATTTTCCTACAGTGGTTATATTCTACATGCTGGAAGTAGAAATCATCTCTGTTTCTGAAGAATATACTCACTTAGCAGTGAATGGTTACTCAAAATTAAGCAGACAAAAGACTGAATAATGCATAAGATCTGTGACACAAACAAGAATATAGTCCCTTTTTCCAGGACCCTAGCCTAATACCTTATCCATAAGATTATCTTTTGCTGTCAAGATCATTTATCTAAAAACGGAATCATAGAACTAGAAAAGATAGATGAGAAATCAAGTGTTATGGAATGGTTTCTGTATGAAGAATAATTTTATAGACAAGGACTGAAAGAGGGAGCACTGAAGATGGAATGTGACAGAAGACTGTAAAATAAGGACTGCAATGAAGAAAATGAATGATGTTCCTCATAAAAAAAGGAGAGTGTGATTGTAAAATGGAACAAAGTAGGCGCCCATTCACATAAAGAGTAGATAAAGAGTGGATCACATCGCCATAGGATGCTGTGGCTTTAGACTGGTTCTAAAAAGATCACAAACATTGATGAAATAAAAGCAATCAAGGGCTATTAAATATAACTATTTTAAACACAAAGATATTCATAAAGATTAAATGCTGATATTTAATATTTAATCTGTCTCAGAAAGTCCATAAACTGTAGAAACTGGAAGCTGCCAGAGAATTCAGCATAATTTGAGTGCTCTGTCCTTGAATGCTTCTCCAAGCATCCTCTGCTGGCCACCCTCAAGAGGTGGGGTACTGGGCTAGGCAGACCTTTGGAACTCACTTTAATAAGATACTGATACATTTTAATAGGATACTGATTATCAAGGATACTGATGACCCATTAAAAAAAATTATTAGAATGAGAAATTTTAATGTTTAAACCTAAATGTTTGAAATTAAATATGGAATGAGATGGTATAGCAATTATTATATCAATAATGTTACTCTGTAAGAAAGAGAAAACTCTTATTTTTCATCTACATGACCTACAAAATATATGCTCATTTGATTACTTCAGCTATCATTCCAGGCTTCTGCAGTGAATACTACATGGATATTTGAAGACCATTTCTGTGGATTATTACTCATATCTTAGTCGTCTAACAAATTATTTAAATCTTCAATATTGTTACGAAAAATATCCACAGAAGCACATAAGTGATACATATTACATCAGCTGTTCTACCAAAAACTATTTTTTATTGCTCCTTCCAAATACAGATTAAGAGAAAACTCTAGTGTTTTGTGACATTGATTAGGTTTTTTATTTTAGTTTGAGAACTTTGTTGGTACTGTAAGGCTTTGTTCTTTAAATTACTTTAGTGTTATATTGATGTTCATTGGATGAATACAGTTAGTCCTGTATCCTATCTTGAAGAATGACCAAAATAGGCTGCCTAGGGACCAGGGCAAAAAAAGGGCAGTCACACAGTGATATGTCCCACAATGCTCTCCCAGTCTCCAGCAATTTGCTGCTCAGGGACTGTCTGACCCAGAGACGTCTGTATATAAGTGTATATTTAATAATTCATTTTGGTCTTCCACTTTCATGAACTTGTTCCGTTTTCCCTTGGGGTGGTGTAGATTTTTAGCATCCACCACATTGTTTCCCCCCTTGGCCCTTTCCTCACCATTCACTGTCTTCAAAAGTATGACTTTTGTGCTCAACACACGGTACTAAACAAACTATGAACCCATGTACCGAACACTTTACGTATGACCGACTGTAACTGTTACTGAACGACACAGAACCTTTCAGGACAGTAGTGTTAGTCTTTGCTGTCAAAGTTCACTTTCCATCACCACTTTTCACATGTATCTTCTGAAGCTATTAATCCACTAAGCAATGCTTCTTTTTACATTGTTTTGTTTCTTGAAAAGAAACTTGAGTGAAGGCACAGCACTGAAGAAGTTCCATCTTTGAGTGTGGCGACATTAACTGGATAGCTTGCTCTTAGAAGGTTAAGAAGTAACAGGATAATGAATTAAAAACAAACAAACCAGCCTCCTTGCCCCAGATATGTTCTTTTTCTGCCTCTGGGAAGTTGTGTGATTTCATGCAAGACAATCAAGGCAAGCATCTGAAATGAAGTGCAATATGTCACTTTCAGGTGTAGTTTGAGAGGTTGTCAAGGCCCATTGTTAGAATATTGTTCTGCCCATCAGAAGATTTCTTTGACAGAGACAGGACTTTTTGTCACTGTTATAAGGTAGAAAGTTTTTAGAGCTTAAATATAGCCAGCAGCTAAATGCTTTAATCTGAGGTTTAAAAGAAAGAATAGGACAAAGTTGGGTGAGAAAGTCTTAAATAAAGCAGCCTTATCATCTTCATCTAGTAGGTTTAATTTAAAGGTTATACTTCAAATACTGTTTGCAATATTCTGGGACTATTCAATGTATATTTGCTAAGAAATTTTATAATAATTCTTCTATGTGCTTTTTCTGTGTAAAGGATTTTACATATGCTAACACTGGATTTTGCTTGTTGGATTATTGCTAATGTTTTGTATGGTTGTAAGATGACCAAATTCTAACTTATTCTTCAAAACAGAAGGTATGTGGGGTTTTGGCAAAGGACAGTATAATGCACATTGAATTCTAGGTAATATTACATACCTATCTCCCCTTTGCACAAGAAATATTATGTCTACAAGGATTAAAAATCTAGCCTTTACATTGCAGAAAAGTAGACCATAGTGAATTGTTACACACTGACATTTCAAATGGCAACCCATATCTGAGTTCCAAAGAAGTTTTCAGTTAAAAAATACACATTTTAAGCCACAGCGACAGCAGGTGTCTTCTTTCTCCCCATACATTTCCAAATATGAAGCTTAACAAGTTGGTTTTTACAGATGAGAAGGGAGAATATTTCACTTCTACCCATATGATTTGTACCTCAGCATTGCAGATCTCCAAGATTTTATATAAAACTAGGTATGTATATGTATGTGAATACAAAGCTGAAGAAAATGAAGGATGGCAGGAAAGATATACCTAGTTTGTCCCCTCTGAGTAGCTCCAACTTTTTTCTGGAATACAGGTGGGGAAAAAAGCCTTTCTTGGGGGCTTAGAAAATGAATGATTATCTAACTTCTGATAAAGGAGAAGAGGTTTAAAAAAAAATGTCAAGGTTTTGCTAAATCTCTCATGAAAGAATACTACAGTTCTTCCAGTATCTAATCTCAAATTTATAAAATAACTGTGCAAGAATAAATTGTTACTTAATTTCCTCCTTAAGATGATTGCAAAGCTTTGCGATTTAAAACAGATAAGCAGCTTGTTTTTGTAAAGTGTGATTTCCAACATCTCATCCTTAGCTAAGTTCTTTCTTGGACTTTCTTGACAAATCTCCATCTTTCCATAATATAAAAGGGGAGGATTATTTATGCAAAACCTAATATTATTCCAGTACCAAGGCAGGCTAATAGTGGTGCTTGGGAAGTAGTTTTATCTGTCATTTCTTTGGGTGCACATTGCCTTTTGCAGGTTCTTGGAGAGAATTTGTTGTGTATCTCACAATATCAAAGTAATTTCAAATGGCACTGGAGTGGTGGGGCAATAATTGACTTGTTTTTACGGCAGAAATAAGCAACAGGATGCAGAGGCTGAGGAGCATCCAGCATGGGACCTGGAGGACTTCCTCATGCATTTATGTGTGGCATGGGGAGTGGTTATCCCAGCAAGAGCTGGGAAATGATGGGACTAAAACTCCTAAACCAGTTCTAAAACTGCTATTGAGTAAAATATATTTTTCCCTTCTCTTCAAATGCATTTTCTCTCTTTACCTATTTCTTAATTCATTAGTATGGAAAGGTCAATTAACTTCAGAAAACAAAAGAAAATAAAGCTATTGGAAATTTCAGGACTGATTAACAGTGGGAGAACACAATGACTTTTAAATATTTGCAGATATTCCTCCCTTTTTAAGAGAGAGAAAAATACCAAAGACATGACCCAGGATTAGAACTAAAAATCGACGAGTTGAAATGAAGAGATGGAACATTCAAAGTGATTAGGAAGAAAATACTCCTGTATGCTAAAATATATCTTCTGTAAAATAATCTTATCAGGTGATATGACCAAATTCATTGTAGGGCATTTTTATTATGGGGGCAAACAGTGGAAAAAGTGAACAGCAAAGAAGAGTTCTTCAGTGTCAGGACCCAGACCAGAGGTCTTACAGCCTTGATGTGATTCTACACAATATTCTACAGAAAAATGACTTCTCCCTGCTCTATTTTGCCTAATCCAAAATAGATGACGCTAGCAGAGCAGCATGCTGTTCCCTAAACTTCATGTTCTTGCCATCTACCCAGGTAGGCATATTTTATTTTCAGTTCCCTTCATTTTACTTAGCGATTCACTCAGGAGACACTGTTAATGTTGACGAAGAGCCTGGTGTCACTGAGCTCATGCTGATAAAGACAGAAGAGAGACGGGCTGTTCTGAACCTTATTTGAAGATTAAATACATCTCACATCTAGACTGGAAGGTTTTGACTTTGAAACCGTGAGAAGTTGCAGTGACCCAATGTGAATCAGAGATGAGGCGGCCATAGCTGCCTTCCAGCATTAAGGAGCACTAATCTCAGATGCCGCACACAAACTCTTACCGATTTCTCATGGAAGTTAAGTTCCTCAAGCACTTACAGTTGTAGAAATAATACTTGGAACAACAGGGTCTTAGCGTAATTCAGAATATATGGACATCATATCATCTTTTAACTGTTAAAATCCAACTGGTATTCAAAGTGAAGAACTGATTTAATTTTTCTGAAAACTAGAAATGTAAGAGGTAGAGATTGCAGTAAAACGTCCAGTGAAAGTCAGCACTGGTGTAGTGCTGTTCTGTTTTCATTATCCCCCTTATTAAATTCACAATATCTTTTGTCTCTATCTGTGAATCAAAAGCTGGAGATAAAGACTCACAACTTCCATTGGTATGAGCCAGAAACAATAATCTCTTTTGTATTGCTGGCTACAGATGGTTCACTATTTCATCTACAATGAATACCAAGCTTCAAGGGCAGGGTATCAGATCAAACACAAGCAATAAAAATATAATTCTCATTTAGTGACAACCAAAATAGTACTTATGTAGTACTATGGGATATCAGAGTGATCAATTCTGCATACCAGATGCTGAAGTAAGGTGCCAGCCCAACCAGACATTTTCATTGTGGATTCAGTCCAAAGACCACCCAGTGTATGCCATTAGATATGCACAGGTTTCACAGATTGATATGCAATTCTTTACTATTTCACAGAACAGGCAATTGGAGCAGAAGTTCCTGCTGTTCCTGATTATGCCTCATGATTCAAGTTTTCTCTGACGAGATTTTTCTCAACACTTTCCTGTGTTGCTCACTGTTCTTCTGGACAAATTAAGCTGTACATAAAACCCTGTTTTGTCATTGGTTTTGCTGTGCCCTAAGTCTTGTTTGTGTCCAAGTGGATCAATGTGGCCACCTGTATTTACAGCCATAGGCCATTTTCTGTGGCACATCATACTTTCAAGATGTCTGTGTGACAGTTCTTCATTTTGCATGAATTTTGGGGTCATCCCTTGTTTACTTTGCAAAGAAATGGTTTCTTAGAAGAATAAGGTATTTATGTATGTAAGACTTTCTCATCTACTTGTGTCTAACTAATTGTGACAATGTTAGAAGTAGGCATCAAATTTCTTTGTTTACATTTGTTTATTGTCTTCAGTTTACATACAATCTCACCTCCTTTCTTGCTGCCATGACGGAAGTTCATTATTGGATCCCATTCAGCTTTGTGGCATCAGCTGGGCATCCCACGCTTTCTCTGCACGCCAGGGAACATCTCCGTAGTCATCCCAAGCATTTGTGGAACAGTCTTACAGACTTCTAAATAACTTCCAAGGTCTGTATAAATACACATATATATGAAGTCTCCATTCTTGAAATGATCCAGAAAGGCATTTACGCATTCAGGGTAAATCCTTTGCAGTTCAACACAGTTAAAGTATTGGGTTGTTTTTTTTTTTTGTTTGTTTGTTTTGTTTTTTTTTTTTTCTCCGAGGGAAAACTTCTGTTCCTTACTTACTTCAGGGTGGATACATCAACTGGTAAAAGGACAAAACTAAATGTGCTGTGAAAATGATAAATGACTACTTCCAAAATTAGCGTAGTTATTTCTAAGCATGTTATTCTAATATTGTGCGGTGCAATTTCAAATTATTTTTTCTCTCATACCTGAACTTTGAATTGCATTATTTTACAATTTTGTCAACCTAAATCATTAATAATGTTTTCAATGAAGGGATGACAAGCTCTATTTATCTTTTTGTCTGCTTACTACATAGTATTGGAATACTGTATTCTTTTAAAGAACTTTTAATCAAGAGTCTTTTATTTAGAGTTTCTATTTCACACCTTTATCTGAACATTTTATTCTTTTCACACACAAATTTTTTTTCAAAGACATTTTTCCATAAGAGTTTAAAAAAAAGGGGAAAAAAACAAGTATTAGGGCCCATGTCGAACCACCATTTTTTATGATCTATTGCTTCTCAGCACTTCGGTTTTCTAAGGGGTTCCTGCAGGTGTTTGCAATATTCTCTTCTGCAAGGAACAACATACTGTAATTTTGCTTCCTTGATTTCCCTGTAGGTCCCTTCAAACTCTGTAGATCCCTTTTTGCAGGGATAATCAGTTTTCAGTGGCCTCTACTGTGCTTATGAATGCAGTTCTCTTAATGAAGATATTGACTCTATCGAATAAGGAGATGGCCACATAAACATGATGTTGCATTGGGACCCTTTAGTACAAGATCATGGTTTATCAACATAGAACACAGACCAAAGGGAAGATGATGCTGTGAGTAGACAGGTAATTGAGAAACTCATAAGAAGCCTTACAAGATGCGGCATGCTCTCAGGAACCATCCTGCCTGTTCTGGAGGACTTCATAAAGTATGGGACTTTGAATTATTAGACAGAGTAAGGTACTTAATACAGCAGAAAGCAGATATAATTCTTGACCATGTCCTGAGTCTGTCCATGCAGTACCTAAACCAACTATACTATGGTAGTCTAACAGACAACAAAGATGTTTGAAAGATGTCAGATAACAAAAAAGAAAGGTGGAAAACCTGTCTAAATTAGGGATAACTAATAACTTGTTTTCCATCAGTAAGAGGCCATGAGTTATACATGGAGCAAGATCCACTTGATAGGGTATTCTGGATGGTGGACTTTGAAAAGGAGTTAGTACTCCCATAGGGAAATAGAGGAACTTTATCTCTGGTTAAAAAAAAAAAAAAAACAAAAAAAAAACCAAAACCCACACACAACCAAAAAACAAAAAAAAAAACCAACTTTGAAATACTACCATTCCAAATACACACAAAGCAACAATGCTGATCATAAATTTGCAAATCCTTATGTGATAGCCCTTTCCTTCAGATCTGAGGGAGGCTTTCTTATACAATTTATATTATTTGTAATAAGAATGTCAAAATAAGAAGCTTGACTTTGAGAACATTTATCTTTATTTTGCCTGTCTAGAAATCCAACGAAGTGAAAATTAAATAGTTTATGGTTTTCATAATCTCGTTTATTCTATTACATGTTACAACAGAGAAATAAATCCTGTGATTAAGATTTTTGGAAAAAAGTCCATACTTGTACTTAGGCACCTGCCCAAGTTTTCAAAATGCTGAGCTCCTGCTATTTTCCATTCATCTCAGAGACATGGGTAAAATTATGTTTTGTTTGTTGCAAATTCACTCAATTTCAGTACAGAACAATGCAACTTGGAAAAATGAATAGGTGATAGATCGCGGGTGGGAGAAGCAGGTATATCTGAAGCCTGTCTGGTGATCTGGAATTTAGCCCCCAACCATCTGTACGTTGCTTACACTTAATTTTTAATACTGTGGTTAAAAGAAAGTTATTGAATCAGTTCAGTTGGACCTCAACATATAGGTTGAAATGACAAAGGTAGGCCTTATGACTAAGGGGAATCAGATTTATTTTGGAGGTTTTTTAAGAGAACAGAAATTCCACAAGAGTAACTTTCCTTTCTTTGTAAAATACTTCCTTTTAAATTTTTTTTTGTTGTCTTTTGATTTAGTTTTTTTAAATTTTATTTTGGTTTTCACCCAATCAGTGGTCACAAACTGATTTAAGTTTCTTCAATGGAAATCCTCATGACCTATGTTTCCTTAAACTGTAATACTTTAGTCTTTGCTATTGTTATTCTATCTCATTAAAATTTACTGAGTCATTCCAGATGGGAGCAACTGCAATCAAGTTCTTGTCCCTGATAAGTTAGCTTAAGCAGAGAACTAAACTTCTATTTATAAGAGAAACACTTTAGAGTGTAACAAATATTAGTAGCTAGAGATGACAAGAAAATTTACTTGACTTTTCTTTCTGAATTCTGTTCCTTTCTCATCAATTATGGATTTATACTTTCTGACATGAAATTCTAAGGGAAAAAAAAATCTGGTTGTGTTTTGCTCTTTTTATCTGTTGTCTAATTTATATGTAATGAATCTAGTTAACAAAAACCTTTTTGACATACCTCTAGATTTTGGGTTTGGCTTAATGTCTGGAGAATTTGGAAACTCAGATGGTGTTTGAAATTGTGATACATTTGATAACATTAGCTGCAAATTTTTTGCAATATTAGAGATTAGCATATATTAACATTACTCTTTCCTTAGAAATTAACTTTTAATGGATGAGAAACAGCTTTTTAAATTATTAAAGTAATAAACAACATAGATAAAAACTGTCTCAAATTGTTGAACAAACTAGAATAGAATCATTTATAAGGCCCAAGAAACTAATTCGTGCTTTTCAAATTTTCTTATATTTCTCTTCTCTACGTTTAACACTGCAAGGAGAAATTCCTTCACTGGTCAAAGCTGGAATTAAATATATTAAGAAAGCAAAGTACTTATATAATAGAGAAGAATATTAATAAGTGGCTGATTCTTGAAAGGCATTCATCTTTCAGCACTCACTGAGATACATGAGTTTAATAAGGTAAGAAATATGTGAGGTCAGCACTGTTAGGAATTAGCTGTTTCTGAAGGAAGAAAAGTTAATGAGTCCTGAAGACAGAAATGTTAATTTTTTCATAACAAACAAAGGACAGTTTAGTGGTCAAACTTCTTGACTGGGAAAGAAGCTTGAACTTGATCTTGGCAGGATGAGAGTTTACAAGGACTCACAGTGTATTTGTAGTTTAAGGTAATTAATTCAGGTCATGTGATGAAAGCCTGGGTCTCAGAGTTTCTTGGTAGCTCTGGGAGCATAAAGAGGAGAAAACTTGCTAATGTGTCTGTACAGGCACATGCAGCAGTGCTCGGAAGAGTATCTCCAGAAACACTGCTTTTGCCCTTGCAATAGAATTTCACCCTTGCTCAAGGGAGATGAAATCTCCAGAGACCTTGCTGAAGTATTTTAACTTTTTCTCTTCTAACTGCTTAACGCAAACTGAAATTTTTCAAGATTAAAACCTGATTAGGTTTGGATATTTGGGTAGGGAGGGGGTCAAGTTGATGCATCTCTGAATTCAGACTGGTTATGCTTATAGCTGTCACTTGAGCTTTCTGATGCAATACTAATACAAGCACATTTATCATGATGATGGTCTCAAAAATTTAGTCATAAATGATTTTTTGAAGACTCCATATCTAGGAGGCAGCCAAATACATTAGAAATCAGCGTAACACGTTAAGAAATACAAAATTTTCTTGAAAGCTATGAAGAAAGCCTCTGGAGAGGTCATTCTAACAGAACAGATTCTATCTAAAAAAATGTAAAATAAACACCTGAGTATTCAGTGAGCAAACCTGTAAAAAGAGTTTGTGTCAACATAATTTTCTGAAATGAAACTACAATAGATTAGTTTGGTAAGGCAGGGGACAAAAATTCAAATGTTCCAGGGAGCCCAAAGTATAATCTAGTGTGCTGTAACTCATCTGTAATTCTAGCCTATAGAAAAGATCTGTCAAGATATAGTTTCTGAATGAATAAAAAAATATAATTTTTTCCTCTTATTCTGCCTTGAAAGAGACTTTTGGAAACATTTAATACAAAAGTAACAGAACAAAGTACTTCATCCCACAGAAACAATGAAACATTACCTTCTAAAATGAGACACAGAGTTTCAAGAATTGCCTATTTCAGACCACCAACCCTAACCTTCCACATCACAGGCAACAGCACAGTCAGTGGAAGGTTAATTTGGAATTTGTCTTTTTCAAGCTCATCTTAAAACAACTCTAATTTATTTTGTTAATCTATTGTGATTCTTCAAAATTCAAATATACTTTGCATGCAGGTTCTCCATTTTTCATTAATCTCTTACTTCCAACAGGAAATATGAGTAAATAACTTGTTATTTCCATTTTATTAATATATATATTCTATGAATCCATCATTTGATTCTGTTCAGCTCTATGATATTCTGTGAATCCATCATTTGCTGCTATTCAACTCCATGAAATGCTGTAGATATAATAGCATCCACTATGCATTTTCTAGTTCACTTACTTAGACCCCCCCGTATCGTTTAGAAAGAAATCCAAACATGCTTTTTGTCATTTGTGGCTAAGCATCTGTAGTCCAAATTATTATTTCCATTGTTTCACAAGTACTTACTGTTGCCTTTATTATGTTTCTCTATTCACCTACCTTGACTTGTAAACTTCTCTCACAGTAATAGATATTTCAGATAGTTTTATTACACGCCATCGTCATTTACTGTTTGCATCATCTGTACAACATACTACACATCTTTCATGCAAAAAGTAGAAGCTACTTCTATCATTCAAAATCATGAGTGCAGCTATAGGTCAGAGCAATCAGAGACTGTACAGACTGCAGAAAATATTGTCTTTTTATGGTAGCCAGTTGCCCGTTACTCACAGAAGATTTACTGCAGTAAAAGAGAAGATTCTTCTGGATAATCTTAAAAGTGCTGTTTCCACAAAGGATGACTTGAATTCTTACTAAGGCTAAGTGCTCTAGCAGTGGAAAAAACAAGAAGGGAGGTTTTGAATCATGTGCCTTTATGCCCATGCCACATTACCTTCCAGATATCACCGTTCACACTTTTATCTGTCAAATGTCACTATGGGAAATACGGGCTAATGCAGTCATCTCCCACTAAGGACATAATGTCAAAGATTTTATCCTGTCATATACCGAAAAGAGAAATATGGTTAAAGATAACCTCTGGACACCTGCAACGTAACTGGATTATGAAAGGCAAACATTGAAGCACAATGTGAGATATATTGAATGCATTCTTCCCTGCTAAAATAGCTTAAGGCTGGATGGATTTGTTACCAAAATGGAGTTAAATGGAGTTAAAACAATATAAAGACAGGCTGTCTTGTTTAGACTGCAGGAATGCCTAGACATATGACATGGGTGTGAGGTCTACAGTTAAATCTTCAAGGTAATTTTGAACATTACCCCCAGGAATCACCAGTCCCTATCATACCAAATGCATTGTTGCAGCTGATGTTTTGAGAGTGGCTACCAGGGATATCTTTGCAGCTACCATTGTTGGATTAACTTCTATTACATTTCACAATGTACTCTAGAAAGAGAAAGCCAGCTAAATCACTTCAACAGAAGATAATGGAGACACTACGTCAGATTTTCAGTACTGCTCCATCTTTTTCTTGTAGTTAAACAGACTATGTTAAAAATTAAATGCTTTAATTTTCTAACATTTTTTTTTTTTGTTTTTTTGTTTTTTTTTTTTGGTGGAGGGGTGTATGGGTCTGGGTTTTTTTGCTTTGTTGGTTGTTTTTTTGTTGGTTTATTTTTATTTTTATTTTTTTTAAACATAAAGGAAACCATTCATGGTTGGACAAAATTTCATCTTTAAATATTTTTTTTTCAGCAGTCAGGAATCCAAATTGTGCTGCTGGGTGAATGGGGAAATGAGTAGTAATGGGATAGAGCAACTCTTGTTGGGCTTCTAAGAAAATCAGGGCTATGGAGTTGGGCATATCTATTTGTTTCCATGTGCCGTTACAACTCCTTCTCCTCCTTCTCCTCATTTCAAGTAACATTTCAATCTGTGGGTCAGTTCCAGCAAAGGACACAGGCAAAATATAATTTTATTCAAGGTTTATCAAAATAAATTGTTGGTCAGAAACATACACAATATTAATGCTGTAAATGTGAAGAATAATAGCAGATTTCTATTGCTGTACGAGACATGAGGACCCTATGTGGGAGACAGCACTTCTCAAACATCCCAAGAGCTTTGTAAGCTCTTCCCATAGGTTTACCCAGCAAGGCTGGTACTCATGAGACATAAAAACAATGGAAACAGACTTCATTAGCTATGATGTTTGACAACTACTTCTTTGCCTCTAGACTTCCAGTGGGAATCAGGTCAATAAAGTAGTGACAAGCTAATTACTCTTTGATGCCTGGCTGTTTTATCTTCATGATTTCAGTTCAATTCCCCATGGAGGCATTTGTATCATGAGAAACCCAGCACTGCAGCAGAGCCTGTTGCAAGGCAGAGGCTTTCACTGTGAAGAACTTCCTTTTTGAAAAAGAGATTGGAAACTTCAGCATAAATGCTGTACTGCAAACCCTCATCCACTTCTGCTGGTAGATACATAACTTATCTGACCTTCTGCAGGTAATAATTTGCTATGAATGCTTACAGTTCATAGAGCGCTAGCTTCCTTTCTTTCCAAAAGGGAGTGACTACTTTCATAATGGTTTAAAGCAGGATGACAGAGCTCTTCAGGAAAACGTCCTGTACTCTTTTGTCTGCAGATTAGAGAATTTCCACATATCTTTCTTCCCTTTATCAACAGAAGTTTTTAGAAGACTTTCATTGAGCTTCAATCAGACTGTCATTTCATTTTCTTAAAAAAAAAAATAAAAAAATCAAATGCTCCCTATTAAGATGTTTTTCTTTGTTTAATGCACTTCAAGACTGGAGTCTTGTGAGTGAATTGTGAGACCCCTTGACTAGAGAAACCCCTTTGAGAATCCCTGACAAACAGATGACTACAGTCAACAGCCACTTTACCGGAGCAATATGAAGAAAATGGAGGTGATTTTTAGCTGGGTGAAAAATCGTATATTTCTGATTTAGCAGTCTAATTCTGTAAGAGATATAAAATGGACTCTGGTTCTTTGAAGTTATTTCCTTCGATGTATCTTTAAAGGGTATATTATTAGACTGTCCTAATGCAAAATGATCAGCTGAAACTAATCTCACTAATGAGGTTCATTTGTTCCTTGACAAAGCAATAAATAGTTTTCCCAAGAAAAAACTTAACTAATAGTTTAGCCACAGCCTTATAATTAATTTTCTTCTCCAGTGCTAGCAAGCATGGAAACAAACAGTAAATTTTTCATTTGTTCATCTCTTTAGAGCAACTGTTTAGCACAGATATGCTTGATTAATGGATTTAATTTGTTCCCTTCTCCTGTAGTCAGTTTTCATATTACACTGGTTATCAGAGGATAGGACAATAATGTGGGCACTCTCATTGTTCTGTATTCCATCAGTGTCAGGGCTGCCTCCTAGCTCCAGGTCTGCATCTTTAACCTTTGTAGTCCTGCCGAATCTTTCATCAATCTGTGTTACAGTCACCTTGGGAAGGAAAAGCAGAAGCACTCAGTCAGCACTTACAGGTAGTAAAGTGTGTCATTATTTCTTACAAAATGCTGGCAGCAGTGCACCTTTCATTTCCCACAGAAATATGATTTGTGAGATGAGCAACCCTACTGTTAAGAGAGGAAAATGTAAGTTAATAGTCTGCTTACTAACTGGATTTTATATTTATATTTATGTGTATGTGTGTGTATAGCAGTGCATGTATAAGAATGTACATACATATATGTATAAATTGTACTTTTTTAACCTTATAGGGTTTTTTATATATATATACACAAACTATATTTTTGTGGTTTTAATAATTATTACTATTGTATACTTAAATTTTACATGCCTGCTTCAAGTAACATCACAAAAAATAAAACAGACTTCAAAAACTTCCATTTCACAGTGTTAGTTCCCTCCCAGTGGAACGCATATAATCACAGAGACTTGCTAAGGTTATCCTAGGTTTCAGGCTAGCGAAGTGCCACATAATTAGAAGGTGCCATGTTCCTTCAGTTTCTATTATACTCAAAAGGAGTTTAACCAAATTTAGTGGGAAATATATTACTTCTGTAAATGTCACATTACATGCTTATATAATAAATCAAGTGTAAAAGATCATGGAGAACTACTGAAATAAAATATGCTTTAGAGTGCCACTGTGGGTATGCATCATATAAATTGTTTTAGGATGATGGCATACAACTGGGAAAAAGAATTTTAGTGAACTTGTATTTTCAGATTTTGTGATTCAGCAACTACATAAATAAGAGTTATACATCTTCTGAGGTATCATATGGATTTCAGTATTGCACAGTGAGGTAGATACTTACTTGTGTTCTTCTGGTTTCAGTAGTGTAGAAATGCTGTGAGAGACAGTCTAGGCCAAAGAACCTTAACAATGTAAGTAGACAAGACCAATGACACAAGTGGAAAAAGACAGAGATGAGGATGACTTGCCCAAAGTCCCAGAGCAGGCTGGTATCATAGCCAAGCATAAACCTGAGATCTGAATACTGTTCAGATGTGCAATCCACTGGGCATACTGGCTGCCTGTGGCACTTCTATTTAAATGCCTTCCGTCCGTGTTATTTCTGACATATTCAGCTTATGAGGACTGAATAATACCATGACACACACTAGACATTTTAATACTCTGTCATATCAGGAGGAAAAACGTCTGTTACACAGAGTTTACTTTAGAAGAACATTACACTAAATCCGTCATTTGTCAATGACAATAATGGCACGACAAGTTGTGAAATATTGATGCAAGTTTTTCTCATTCATCAGGATCACACCATTCATTTTGCCTATTTCAGAGGTAGTTCCAGATGGAGCAATAGTATGTGAGCATCAACTGATATATTTATTTAACTTTTCTTAAACCTGACCCATCCTAGAAAAGTGAAATTGTGAAATTAAAATTACAAAATCTATGATTCTATGATTCATGTTAGATGCTTTCTTAATTTGATAATTTCATTATGATCATGACGTCTAAAGCCAAATGTAAATAAATACATTAAAAATATAAAAATGGGTCTTTTTTGATTAACAATGGGATATTTTAGGAACATTTTGAAACTAATACTGACTAAGGTGATAGTTTTGAAAAATGTCATTCTAGTTCTCTTTTTTTAATTAGCAAGTTTATTTGTGTTTGTTCATTTGAAGTTTCGTGGTTCTTTGGTTTTTTTCCCATTCAGACAGTTTGGTTTGCCAGGCAAGTTCAGGACGGTCACATATAAATACTTGTTTCTCTCTCTGATCTTGAGAGTGTCTGGATGAAAGTAGTTTGGTCTTATTTAATCAGGAGTTTTTATTGTCTCAGTGAGTATATTTGAAACTCCAAAGCAAAGAAGTAATCAGATTTTATCCATAGATCATTTTTGCTCAGTATAATGTGCACTTAAAGTCTATGTAAAATTTCTGTGCAATTTTTACTTTAGAAATTATAGCATAGGATAAAATCAAGTAAGACCAGCATTTTGTCTATGCTGTAAATTCTTATTTGTGTGAGTTTTCAGGGAAAAAAATCAAATCTGGAAAAACATTTTAATATATGTATTTTGAAATTAGAGAAATATTGTAGCTGAAAGCCTTTTAATAGAGAAGATTTTGAACTACCTGCATTACTTGAATTTTTATCACCTTTTATCACTTGTTACTCTCTAGGTTAGCATTACAACTAACTTGGTTAACAAAAGAGAATTGAAACAAAATTTTAAAAATCAACACAAAATAGGAAAAAGTTGATAGCTTTTGTAAAAATAAGTCATAGACCTTTCAAGTAATACGGGTAGTTTTTAAGATAGAATCCCCTGTCTGTTGAGACAAGCTACTCTGCAGTACAGAACAGAAAAGAGAAGCAATCAAACATAGAAAGACCAAAAAAAAAAAGAGTCGTCTTCTAATTATGTGCAGCTGGTAATGCTACATCACTAATACTTTGTAAAATAAGATCCCTTTGTTCATTCCTTAAATTTCCTACATTGATCTCTGCCTGAGGCTGAAGTCTTCCAAGAAGACCCCAGCCAAAAGAGCTCAGCTGTTTCTAAGAGCATGGTATTATTACTATACAGAGCCAGATATAGGAACCAAGGTAGATTAGGGGTGCCACAGAGAGGGATTGAAATAAAGACGTATTTTATATGCTTCTAGTTAACTCACCTGAGTCCTTCTACAAATGGCCCATAACTGTTTGTAGTTTGTAAATATTCAATGAGTTGTAGTTGTTTTTTTATTTGAACACTATTTCAATACTTCAGAGGCCAACCTACAGATGTGCTAATGAATTCAGTGAGTAATTGAAAGCAAATTTTTACTGTGCTTCCTACTTTGAAAGAAGAAAAAAAGCCCACATCCTAAAAAATCTGATCTGGAGATAGTAAATCATTGAACTTCCTCTCAGTTTCTGATCTGAAAAATACATTGAAAAATCCAACCTTGATGTTTTAGAAATATTGCGCAAATAAAGTGAACCCTCATTGTATAGTACTAAAAATACAAAAATTCTACAAGGAAATTAACAGTTCTGTTTTCAAACTAGAGAATTGTATGGATTTTAGCTGGGATAGAGTTAAAGTTCTTCATAGTAGCTTGAATGGTTTGGCTCTGTGCTGAAAGCAGTGTTGACAACACAGGGATGTCTCAGCTATTGCGGAGCAGTGCTTGAGCAGCACCAACCCCTTTTTCTGCTCCTCACCCTGCCCCGCCAGTGAGAGGGTTGCGAGTAGGCCAGAGATTGGGAGGGGACACAGCTGGGACAGCTGACCCCAACTGACCAAAGGGATGTCAAAGACCACATGGCATCATGCTCAGCAATAAAAGCTGAGGGAGAAGGAGGAAGAAGGGGGGGGACATCTGGAGTGATGGTGTTTGTCTTCCCAAGTCACCACTATATGTGATGGAGCCCTGCTGTCCTGGAAATGGCTAAAGGCCTGCCTGCCAGTGGGAAGCAGTGAATGAATTCTTTATTTGCTTTGCTTGTGCACGCAGCTTTTGACTTACCTACTAAACTGTCTTTATCTCAATCCATGAGTTTTCACACTTTTATCCTTCCAGTTCTCTTTCTTCATCTCACTGTGGGGAAGCGAGCAAGTGGCTGTGTGATGCTTAGCTGCCTACTGGGGTTAAACCACAACAAATACGGAAAATATATCATATTGAGTACCACACAGCAATTGTGAGGTACAATCAAAATACTTACTGTTATGAGCAAATGCCTTCTGTTCCTGTAGGAAAAAATGGAGAATACTACAGTAATTAAATTGCAATTCACCTCTTTTTCTATCTGTACGTTAAATAAGGCTGCCTTGAAACCATAGTTCTGCAACTTCCCAGCTAAGGAATGCTTTATATGATAAGCTTGGTGATGGGGTTTTTTCATGTAGCAGTGTGTGTGCACATGTCCCTGAACACATAACACAATATCTGTTCAAACTCTGTCATTAGCATGAGAGCTAACAAGCTTAGAGATGACTTAGTGAAAGGTCAGGTGCTTCATTAAAACCACTTGTCAGCCATTGGAGGATTTCCAGCAATGGTGAGCAATGACAAAAACAACTGAATTTATATTATACTCCTGCACAATTAAGTCTAAGGAAATTAGAGGCAATTTAGAGGAATAGCTGAGAGACTAGTCAAGATGAATTATACTCATCTATACTAAACCAAAGTGCCTCAATGGCTTGGCAATTAAAATACTGTTATCTGTATAGAAATGACCGTTATGTCAAGCAGTTTGAGCCTGTAATCCTTAGTCAAAAAACAGGACGTAAGTTTTTCTCAGAAGAGACAATTGAAATCAGAAACCTTCCTACCACAATCCGCAGCATATTCCAGAGAAACTGGAAGTCACTCAAGACTGATTCTCGCAGTCTTGGAAAGACTGTGAACAATGTATTTTGATGCATTCAGTACTTGCCATGTGTCCCATACAGCTGGTAAACCTAAAGGTGAAAGGAATGCTGCGTTTCTCCTGTGTGCCAGAGCAGGAGGCTCCTCCATAGAGGGGCTATTGCTTTGCACTGGTTTTGGACTGCTGCCTGAAGGGCATACTCCTGAATTGTTAACTTGGCATGCCCAAATGATGAAAGACCATTACAATAGCTGAAGTAATTCAATGTATAAAAACCAAAATGAACTCCTGAAACAAGAAATTTGAACTATTAGAATAAGATTACTTAAATACTCCAATCTGACACTTGGACAGGGGAGTTCACAATCCTGAAGGGAATAATTCCCTTTTAATGCCCTGTTACAAAATCCAAGAACCACAGGAATGAACTTGAAGTAGAGCTTGTTAATTTGGAGAAGGCAGAATAGAATTCACTTTTGGTGGAGGGCCAGGTGTTGCAGTTATTTGTTGTTGCCAGTTGTTGTGTTATTTGAAATAGGCAAGACAATTTACTGAATGTTTATTTTATATGATTAATTTTTCACTCTTTAAAAAAAAAAAAAGTTATCCAAGTTCCTGCCTCAAGAAGTGTTGTGAGCTTTAGTTAAACGGAAGAACTGCAATTTTTCCACTTAGGTAAAACTTTTTGCTATAACTTACTTGTAGTACCACAAATACAAATAACAATCAAAACCAGAATGAAGAGCAGGAAGCAAATGGAAAGAAATACTAACATATTAACATAATACCATATTAACCATATAACCATATTATATTACCATAATAAAACTAACATAAACCATATTAACATTCCAGAAAAGCAAATTAATTTATTTGAACATTCAGAAGTAGCTGATGTATAAGAAGAAGATATATAAAGAAATGTTTTTTATTAAATTCATGCCTTTTGAGTTAGGTGATATTCTTGACAAATTTGAGAAGCTCTCTTGACCTTTCTCTCTGATGGCATGGGAATACCTTTTTCCATCTTTTTTTTTTCCAAAACCTGAAAATGCAAATTAATTAATTTGGCATTTCCACAGCATCACTATGATTCAGAAGCCGTTGACTCTACACTCCCTAGTCTCAGCTGTGTTTTGCAGCTTGAAAGGTTTCTCTTTCTGCTCTCACGAAACTAATGTTGAGGTAAGGAAAGGTGGAAGAAGGAAATAATAAACTGGCCTATTTTTACCAAAGAGGTTGGAAGTGCCAAAGAACTTTTTCTCCCTTTCCTCCCATCACTTTCTTCCTGTGAATTAGCATTTGAGAACAGGGGAGGACAGCTAAGACTTTAATTAGCTTCTTTTATGAAACAGGTGTGAACATGTATAAAACAGATAATCAATAGTTGCAGTCTGTGATGGACAAAACAATAAGAAGATCTCTCAACAAAAACTCATGTGAGTCCTGACCAGAATCATACGGCTGAAAAAAACCCAGAAGGTAACAAAACTAACTGCATAAAAATCTCGGTATCTATTTCAATACACAAATCATATTGCACTGTTGACAGAGATCTAGTTAGGGATCTCCTTCTGGGATTGCTTGTCATGTAACAGCTGGGTACAAGAGAAATGTTTTAAAATTTCCTGTGATGCTTCATCAAGATACCATTAGAAAGAAACTTCTGATAATAATAATTTTAAAGGGGCAAATTACAGAGAGTAGGTGTCTTCAAGCTGCTGCAAAACATCATATTGACAATCACCATGGATGTCATCAGAAATCTTAAAATGCAGAGAGAACAATAACATGAAAATGTAATTATTCCAGATTACTATTTGCAGGAGAAATGTGTCAATAAATGTAGAACACAGTACTTCTTTCATAGCAACTTCTAATGAATGCTCAAAAGTTGTGAAAAACTGTTGCCTTTTTTCTTTATATGCAAAGCTTGATATAGTAGACTTCGAATATTTGTGTATATACAGACTGTAACAATGTATTTTCTAATAATTTCATTTTCTAAAACCCGATGCAAACTACAGATTAATTAAACCGACCTCAAACCATCCTGAACTTTTACAATACCTGAGAACAGCAAGTCCCTACCAAACAAGCAAGATTAGTCTAATGAGTGCTGGTGTGGGGCTTAAAAGATTTGAATTCAGTTCTCTTCTGTACCAGAGTTGTCTTTCGAAAAAAGTCAGTTAGCCTTTCGTTACTTCTCCAGATACAAAGAACATTTTCTGACTTTATTATTATGTGACAGCAATAGAGATCCAGAGGTCCTTAGCTACAATAGTGATGGTGGAATACTCATTATCAAAAATAGTTAGATATAGTTCTTTTAAAAAAAATGAAAATCTTTATTCTCTGAGTAGCTAGCTCATCATGCAAGTTGTAATGCAAATGCCTTGGTTTGGTTTGATTATTAGGCATTTATTATACAAATGCATATCATGGAAGTTTAAGAGGCTGGCATGATCTGTATCATTTGCTATTTCTGCTGTGGTTTTTCCTGCTGTTAAATAATTACACACCTGAAATATTCTAGAAATAGAAATCAACCATGACAACTGGTTTGTTAAGAATGCATTGTATCAGTGAAGTTTGGCTATTTGTTCTTCTGACTGGAGTTTCTGGTAGTGATATAGTTCTGTAAAATCCTAAATAATGTTTCCTGGATTGTATTATAACAAACCATTTCTCAGACACCAGCAGAACACTTGTGGAGTCTGGAATGCCCTTAAAATAAATTTTTTGGAAAGGAGCTCGTTTGAGTACTTTTTTGCTCTGTTTTGTTCCAGATGGGCTCCGTTCTGATGACAACATTTAAAGAAAATGCAATTAAGCATTTCAGAAGGCACTGACAAGCAAGAAAGTGAAAGTCATTTATATACATAAATATATACATATGTGTACATATATGTATGTATACATGTGTACAAATATTATACATATATAAGCAGCAAAACATACAGATGTGTAACTGTACCCTGTGGCAGTGTACTATCAAAGCCTAATCATTGACTCAATGCCATGGATAATAAGTGCAATGAAATTGCACCAGCTTTGGTTTTCAGTTGTACTGAACAATGCAAGTTCTCCAGGAAATTCAAAGTACTTAAGATCCTCAAACATACCAAAGCTCAGGTCTCTGCCATTCGTCTTTATCTCCTATTTAGTGTGCAAACACAGCTATGCTATCACAGTCTGTGCTCCCATCTTCAATTTTCTGTGCAAAAGCATCTAGAAAACTTTCTTTGTAATGCTTTTGGAAGCATTTGTATTTAAACAAGAGGAGTCTGCTTAATGATTTCACGGTGAGTTTTTATGGATAACAAAGGATTTGAGGACCTGCGGAGGCCTTTTTTTCATGTGCATTTACATGCCAATACCTTTCTGATAAAAGCTGCAAAGAAAAATATTTTCCAGACAGACTTTATTTTGGTTTATTTTACTTCTAACACAGAAGATAATGGTTAATGTAAATGTACAGATTTACACTGAGGTGAAGGAGATCTTGTCAAGAATCGCAGTGAAAGCATGACTGTGCTCACAACATATCTTCAAGCAAGCGCAGTCCCTCTTATAAATGGGAACAGTGACATAAAGTGTGATATGAGGCAGATTAGCTGCGTCTCGGTGTCTTCTGGCAGCACATTATGTTCGTGTCATGTTCTTGAATTTCATTTACAGATAAGCTCTGTGAGTAATTGTAGCATGCATCTTAAAATTGTAATCTACTTTTGATGTATGGAAACAAAGGCAATTAGATTGAGAGAATCCTTCAAATGACTTTGTATGTTATTTAGCTTTTGAATACATGGTATTCCACAACCAAATCTTTTCCTCCACTGCTCCTCTTTTAACCTTTTCAGTCTCCTAACAGACTATAGTTTAAGGTGATAGGAATAAATTGGTGGCCACGGAGCTCTTGAATGAGTAGGTTTTCGTGAGTTTTCCCATAATGCAGTAAGTCCTATTGGTCTTGCAAGCCTAGATAGTATTAATGTTCATACATTATCCTAATGGTCCGAATGCCATTAATATTCTACCTTAAGCTTCAGTAATTACTATTCAAATGATATTTAACTTAAAAGCAACATCTGAGTAGATCCCACCTTTCTCCCACACATCTCTGTCACATGTAAGAAGTGATTAGAAAATGGATTATATGATTTTCTAATTGTTCCAGATTTAACAAAAGAGACTCGGTTTGCACAGGGAGTTCATAAACCAGGGTGAGGTCATTCTGCACTCCTGAGTAGCTGATAAAAAATTTTAGGAGATATTCAGTCAACCTGTGTGCAAGGAAATCCTCTGAAAATACCGATCTCTTGTACTAATAAAAGACTGCCCATCAGCTTGGCTGCTCTGGAGAACTGAAAGTCATGTGAAACTATGAAAAAAGGAATCTGCTGAAAAATTCTTAATTTCAATTGTTTTTGAGGAAAGCTCAGTTTTAAATACTAACATTTGTCAGTTAGATTTGATTTTGTTTGACTTCTGAGTGTGATGACAAGAAGTTTCCTTCTTCACTCCGCATTAAACATAGACAGTCTACCCAGATGACATCTCTTCCTGCTGTATCTTGTAAATGACTCTTCTATGGATTCATCTCTGTTCAGAGCACTGAAGGATAATTATCTCACTTTACACCTACAGTTAGTACCTTTCTCAGCCATAGCAACATAAAAAACCCATAAGGGTCATGCTTGGAAATTACCCATTCAACAATGGTAAGAGATGAAATTTCACATCGTTATAAAGAACTGTTAGGGAAGAGTTGTTTTGCAAGCAGCTACTTTCCCCTCTGATGTATTTGCTTTGCTTTGGGAATTAAAAGTTATCTTTGCATAAAAGTCGTGGTAAAATGAAACACTGCATATATCCCCTCTTGTAGATAGCAAATGAATATTGCAGAGGTATTTTATTGCATTATTGCTACTCTGTGCCATCTCTGCCATTTCACAAATATCATTAAAACTGAAGAAGATCAGTCATAATATGTTTAAGATTTAGCATAAAGAGGAGTTACGTGTATAGATTTTCCATGCTCGAGCAGCAGACTAGCCCCTCTGGAATGTATGCGTATTTACTAACAAATCCACTTTGCTGGCAATTATCATTGCAACCAATTAGCCCTGCATTCACTTCTTGGTCGCTCTTCCAAGTAAAACTCTGTTTCTCAGAAAAAATATTTTTGTGAGATGAACTTGGAGGAGCTACCTTTTTTCTAATGATCTTTTAGTGACTGATGCCTGGCTTTATTTGTTACAGTGAAAGTCTTGGTTCCTACCTGTTAGCTACAGAGTACCTTTTAGTGTCTGTGGTGTAACTCTCAGATTAAATGACACTTTTCTCTCTTGTTCATAGAGTCTTAAGTTATTGCTGACCAGCGTATTTCTTCCAGATCTTGCTATGCTGAAAGAAGACCTTGATCTGCAGCCTGCCCACCATGGTTTATCATTTCTCCCTGCTAGAGGTTAGTATCCTTATCAGCTAACAACCTCATTGAAATACTTTCAAGCCCAGGCCAGGCAAAATGCTTTGAGGTTGCAAATATATTCTATCTAAGCTTAACTTCCATCACTTAGAGTGAAATAATTTTGGAAGCATCAGTACAACTAGCTGAGTAGCAGGTTGGGAGGGGTTGATAGTATTGAGTAAGAAAATGGTAATACTTGATTAGCAGCAGCAATGCCTTCAGCTGTGAATTTCTGGTCCTGCTCTGCAAAGTAGCCAAATTCTCTATATGGTGCTGTACCAACTCAGGTACAAGAATGAGTGTCTCCCTAGTGTGTTGTCCTTTGTGTTTGCCTTAAACTAGTTTCTAGAGTGTCTTTTCTTGAACATGTCTACGCTTGTTCACATCAAAATGAAACCCCACATTTAAAGGCTGCTGGAAGGAAAAAAAACATAAAGCCACGTTAAACTGCCAGTCTCCTAGCCACTAAACAGAACACTTGAGAAAGAAGAAATCTTGTAACATTTGTTTACTTTCCCAACTGGAACACAAATACCGGGAAATCACTGCCACATGCATATTTACATTCTGTAGTATCGGGGGAATCTTCTTATAATGTGATACATCAAGCTGAGTTCCACAATGGAAATTTTCTTTTGCTTTAGCAATGAATTTCTCCGATAAAAATTGTCAGGAATTTTAATTAAAGCAAATAATATGGATTGCTGTTAAACAGATATGGAATCATTAATAAATGACTTAACTTTATTATTGCTTATAGGGACTTTGGAAACAGTGAGAACACATCATGACTACAGGAAACCTCCCAGGACGGGAGAGTTTGGGCTCAACATGTGTGTGGTGCAAATAATAGCTATAAAACTGGAAAGAAGTTTTACTTTTAGACTATATCTTAAAGCCCAAACAAAAACACGAAAATGTTATTTATCTTATTAAACACTTGACTGAAAAGACCAAAGGAAACAGTTCCCCTAGGTGGCAGTAGTATCAGGTAGCATATATATACATATCCCTTTATATGAAGGTTGACTCCTCAATGGAAATAATACATACATTTCTGACAGCAAAAAATATTATTATGGAAAGAGAAAAAAAGCTAAAAAAATCCTTACAAACATTTCTGTTCAAAGAAATATTTCACTTACACTGTTCTGTACAGATGTGTCCATCTGTAAAGATCATTCTGTGTTGTAAATCCAATATGTGGCCTAAAACCACAAATCTTAACATTTTTTTATAATCCTGAAAACACTTTGACAATGTTAAAGCAAAATGTGTTAAAGTAAAAATTTTTCTGCCCATTTCCTTTTTTTGAAGGGAGAGAAGGGATTACGGAACTATTGCTTTTTATAAGTATGATCAGTACAAATAATCACACATAACCTTGCAGTTATTTTTCTATATATAAATTTTTCTCTTTTCACTCATTTAGGGGCTGGTGCAATACCCACAGAAGTCAATGGGAAGTTATCAAGACTTACAGTAATAATTTACCACAGCTAAAAATCTGCTTTGTCTTCAGAGAGATACGTAAGTAATCCATCATGTTTGAGTTTCATAATATGTTTTATACTAGTAAGTGTACATTAATAAGAATTACATAACCGTAAGTAATTTTTTTAATTTTTAAAATAATATCAAAATATAATACTGTATATAAAATGGAAGAATTTGACCTGCACTTTATAGGATGGTATGAAAAAGGGGTATTCTGTGTTATTTTGAAATTATTGCATGGAAATAATCATGTAAAGTATTATTTTATGATGTAATATAGGAGGAGCATAATACATACTCTTAAGGTTTATATGAAAAGGGCCACAATTATTAGTAGGGAGTTTTAATTATTTTTTACAATATTTTCTCATAAAAGCATATTTCCTTCACACCTCTTAAATAATTAAGAGTTTGTCCATAAATCAAAAAAAATAAATGAAAGCCTTAAGAGAGGAAATCACACAGAAATTAGATTATTTAACAAAAAGCTTTATTGTGAATTCTGAGTAATCTAGTGATTTCATTATTTCAAAACAATTGAAGCACTTCAAGACTATGACATTGGCAGTATCACATTTGCAGTGTAAGTTAGTGAGAGAAGAAACAGACAAGACCATTTATAAATCTAATCATGTTTAAAGAATGAAACTTTGTGATTCAACTTCTTAGAGGTAAAAATCATATGTATAAAAAGACTTTAGCCATGCTATTGTAAACTGTGCTTCAGGAAATGTTCATTCTGTGGCTAACATAATGGTCCAGATTTCCCTCTCTAACATTCCAGTCTATCCGATAGAGAAGTTACTGTGTCCTATTACGCTGAATGAGATTTGCAGAATAAGTTAAAAATCACAGAAAACACCAGACAGAATTTTAGGCCAACAGGTATGAGAAACAGATTGGCTAATTTTTTCCAAAAATAGCTAAATAAGACTAGCAATTGACTGAGTATATTTTTGCTTTCGTTTACTAAATAAACATATTTGTGTGACTTTAGAGACTTTGGATGGATTTTAGATCAGGTTCTTTGCAGCCAAGAGAACAAAACTGTGGCAGCATAGGCTAGAGACAAACCTGATTACATACAGGTAATAGATATAACTCTGCAAATTTGCCTCAAGTCTTACTTATCATATTCTCTCATAGCATTCCAAATGTATGTCAAATTGTGTCATGCTAATTTTATGACTATTGTAAAGCAAATTTCTTTTAAGTCACCATTGCTTATAAGTAAAATGATCAGATGAATTCGTCTTTCCCTTTACTCGTGAATTCCACTGATTTTCTGTAATTCTTAATAACATCCTCATGAAGTACTACCTGAAACATAAGACTGGAAGGTGACAAATTTCTTAATATTAGACTGTTGAAATATACCGTGTATTTGGGGTTTGTGTTGCAGTTAAGCTCAAAAATACCATGGATGGGTTTTTTTCTTTTAATAAATGTATTTGGGGCTGTAAAAAAATGCATTTACAAGACTTGATATATATACAACTCTTTCTGGAAAGAAGAAACAAACATGTATCATGGTATTTTTTCATTATCTCTGTAAAGAGGCATTCCATGTTTTTTTTCGTTTACTCAGTCAATCAAAATGGGAGAAGAGAAACACACTAAACAACCTAGCAGGCAGTGCAGGAATCTATTATTTTAGCTGGATACACATCGGTGGTATATAAATTTGATCTACAAAAAAAAAAACCACAATGAAACACAAAACCCCTACTAAACTAAAATTCTTGTATCTCTTTAGAGGAGAAAAAGACAGCAATTGATGTGAGGAACATCAGTCTCTCAGGTTATTCTTTTCTTAATTTTCCCAATTACAGTAGGTAGTGACCAGAATTGGTAGTATATAATTAAATTAGACGGAAGGTAAGCTCATGGATGAGAGAACCAACTGGATTAACATCACTTGAAAATAACAGAAGCCAAAATTCTCATAAATTAAGTATATTCAAGGCACTGGTTCTTCCTTTCTCACCTGATTTGGAGTCAAAGAAACCTATGGAAAGGTTCACTTTTGTTCTATAGGTTTTGTTAAGGCTACAGTTAGATATTTTCCTGTTACAAACTGAACTTCTTCCATAAACACAACCAAAATTCTACCCTGACCTGTTGGGAATTGAGTCCCACCCCCATTCAGTTGGATACTACTATGTAACCAGTTTTTACGCAGATGTAAAATTTTTCCTCACTCTTTTTCACCAGGTATTAACATCAACAGTCTGGGAATACTATTTGTTCTTCTATGTCACCTTTGAATTGACAAGTTCAAACCACTTTTGAACTTTAAATTGCAGAAAAAAATTGCAAGGCAAAGAAAAAGAAATATATAACCTCACTTTGAACTAATGTTATGCAGCAGTTATTTAATTACGGATAAGAACAGGCATTGAAGTAGATATCATAGAATCATAGATTCATAGAATCATAGAATGGTTTACGTTGGAAGGGACCTCAAAGATCATCTAGTTCCAACCCCTTGCCATGGGCAGGGACACCTCCCACTAGACCAGGTCACTCGAAGCCCCATCCAACCTGGCCTTGACCATACCGAGTTTGAAACTTAGCTGTGAATTTGGGTAGACAGATGGCAAGTATGAAGTTTAGAGACCAAAGAATCTCTAGGCTGAGAACCTCAAAAAGAAATAAGGGGAGTTTATGTTGTAATTTTGAGGCATGTTAAATGAGGTATATTAAAAGAAGTTGACTTTTAGAAGACAGACAACCGGAATCTTCTAAAAGAAATCAGGTCCCATTATGGATTTTCATATAGAGTATGGAAAATTAAGACATTTAGAATTAATAACTACGTTTGAATATTTTTATCGGTGTCCTTGCTCTGATGAAAGCCAGATCATATCAGTAGGTGAGTTGGCATACTTCAGACCCTTTGAAAGAAATACAGGCATGAAGAAGTTATGCAGGGACTTTAAAACAAAGACAAATATTTGAATATGGAAATCTGTGAACAGTTCAGTAATTTTGCAAATTGTATATAATCTTATGTAGTGTTACCGCTCCTTCGAAAGCTGATGTCCTCATATTGTCCCCAAAGGTGTCTAGAACAAAAGCTCAGTGCTAGAACAGGGATGCCTATGAACTCAGTGCATGCTCTCTCTACCATTATGGATTTTTCCCTTTTATGTACCAACATATTCCAGTTTCTTTGATTTGAAGATCCCCAAGAGTGATTCCTCCAGTGACAGCTATTTTTACAATAGTCTTGTATTTCAGTTGATAGGTGCTATCTGAACAGAAGCTTGAAGTTACAACAGTATGCAAGTAAACAAATTAGAGGAGTGTTCTGATCACCTATAATTTCCATACATTATCTCACCAAAACATATAAAAACATACTTCCGTTATGAATAAATATTTCTGGTTTAGAGAAGGGTGACCAGTCTTGTAAGCTTGTATTTAGGGAATACATTTGTGACAAGAAACAGACTTATTGAAACTTTCTGCTTAAGTAATAAGTTTTGAAAGTGATGAATGCAAGCATGGTTTAGGTGTTTAGGGTTTTCTGTGTGTCTTTCCCTTCAGAGATATATCCTAAGTATCTGAACTTTAGCTTTGAAAACTGTAAAAAAGAATATTGTTTAAAAATAATAGCAATAACATGGACAGTTTTGCAACCATGGAAAAGTTTATAGATGAAAATTACTTGATCATGTGTGAAGAGAGAAACTCCAGTTTATGGAAGCACAATTGAATGATGTTTACACAGCCCAGCCAAATCCAAAAATAATTATGAAGTTGCAGCGGACAAAGCCTATCATTATAACTTGCTTAAAGGTCGTGTGTGGTGTCATCGTTTTGCAAGTATATGAATCCCACATTTTCGGTTTCTGCAGTTAGATAGATGAAACTGACCTTTAGCTCTGGAGCAGCTTTCCCCCAACCATGCAAAGTGCTCATGCGGGCTCTCTTCCCTCTTCCATTCAAAGACAAGACGTTATAGGAGAAAGAACTGTCTTTCACGGTTAATTCATATACTCTGGGTTTTTTGAAATCTTTCCTTACAAAGGAATTTTCTGTGAATATTTCTATCATTGTCAAAGGCAACAATAATATAAAATTAAGCCAGAGAGGCTGCGTGATTTGATTTTAACCACGCAAGCATAAATTCAGTGAATAACAATGATCTACTTTAATGTACCATATTGATACATACTTTACATTTTTGTGACAGTCCTATATAGCAGTATAACAGCTCTGTGCACATGTATCATTCGTGTATATAAAATAAATAAAATTTAGAGGGGGATTTTGTACATGTGAATACACGTACTTGTTTTATTAATGGCTATGTTATGATGTATTATAGATATCTATCTTCTATTTTTACAGAAAGTGCACTTTTAGCTTCTAAATCTTAAATTAAACTGCCATGGACTAATAAAAAAAGAAATAAAGTCTACTGAAATAAATTGCCTCTGAAATAGATTTAAACTTTGTAAGAATTATCAGCCTCTTACATCTAGTGGGGAAGGCAAAATATGAAGGAACTATTAAATTCATATCTCAGCGATTACAAAACAGTATTTCTGTATCTGTGGTACATGAGATTGCAGCGCTCTGAGTTTTCTGTAAAACCAAGGAATCTGTAATGGTAACTAAGGGAATTAGCAAACAGATTAAGGACTAGATTGCTTACCAAAGGGGCTAAAAGGTTCACAGCTACTCACACACGTATATTCCTCTTAGTCCTCCTGTAGGTGAATGTTCTCCATTGGAATCAAGGCTGGCAGTAGCTGGTCCTCAAGAAACATAACAGATAAACTCAGCATATATCATGTGTAGTTATGTTTGAAAGTCCATAGAAAGATAGGAAGGGAAGGGACAAAATGGAGAAAATCATGTAGACAGATAATCTCTAAGTAGGCTGGCTAAACCTCAAAGTGGAAACCGTCACAAAATAATGACAAAAAGGAAAAAAACTGTTTTGCTTGACTATTAACAAATACCAGGTTTATTCAGAAAAATAGACATTCTAAAAGAAAAATAGACACAAATCAATTCTACATGGAAAATCTACTAAAGAGAAGTAAGGTCTTTAAAACAGAATTACCAAATTACTAAAGGACTAGAAAACAAAGCCTTGGGAGTCTTATAAGACATATGCAGAAAATTCAACATCCTAAAAAGACAGTATTTAAGAGACTCTCGGAAGAAGAGTAACTTGTGATAAATTCACATTGAATATCATATCTTCTGCAGAATTTAGCCCAACGTGCTACTCCTCCTCTGCCTATATCGCTGACCCTTTGAGCTCAGCTGATAGTCTCTTAGCCCGACTAATAGTTAAGGAGGAAGAGAAGAGATGGGCAAACTTTAGATCCTCTTTAATCACACATTAATGACATATAATACACACTTGAAAATTATTTCAATATGCGTGCCTTTTTGCCTTTTCATATGCCTGTAATTTCTCAGAATAACAGCAAACTGAGCTACAAACCCAACATTGAACACAAAATGCTGGTCACCTAACTTGGCGGATCAGATTGGTCTAATTGATATTATATGGAGCCCTTCAGTGATACAGTACTTTTTGGCCCTAATCAGAAAAGATAACCTGCCAATCCAGTTCTCTCATATGTCTCAAATAATTAACCAAGATGGCAAACAGTAGATAATATAAGCAATCATCACATCCTTTGAATCTCCACAAAGCTTTCCCCTTCGATTCAGGCAATGGTCTTTTTTTTTTTTTTTTAATAAATATTCAAAATGTGTTTTGCCTGAGACATGCTATGATGAAATAAACTAGCAAAAATGAGGCTTAGAAGTAGAGCCTTGGTGCCATAATCCAAATTTTTAACAGGTGAGAGATTTATACGGGAGTCATCTGTTTTGCAGTAGAAGGTGATTGCTATAGGTAAGAAAAAAAACACAGCTCTCCTGATCATAATCCCTGTTATCTTTCACATGATCTTTTCATATAAAGACAATAAAAAGAAAAATCTGAACCACTTTTTTTAAATCCACACAGTGGAAAGGCAGTAACATGCTATTTTCAGGCACATTTAACATGGAGAATATAAAATCTTCCTGTAAATTGTACACTGGTAATAGCATTTGCAAGTGCATTTCCTATCTTTGCTGGGAGCACAAGTGTTACAAATACAGAATTACCATAATTAATTCAATAGTGTTAAATAATATAGATATAGAAACATAATTTATA
>VYZM01017493.1:53428-92154 GCA_013398915.1 Dromas ardeola | reverse complement strand
AACATAATTTATAAATATTATAGTAATAATTATATCATAATATCTGTTATTTTAGTAATATCTGCAAGTATTATAGTTATTTATAAATAAGTAAATTTATAATAGTGTAAATATAAATATGTAAGACCAGTATTTTTATATTTTGAAGTGTGAACTTCTGTTAACTCACTTTCCTGCCTCCTTCTGTCACATTTCAATTCATCAGTATCTTTTATGAATGTAGAATTTGGTTGGCAAAGAGACAATTGGTAACCAGTAAAGACTGCAACCTGAGCTCCAGTGCTGGAAAACATGTGCATTTATTCAACCATAGAATCACAGAATACCAGATTGGAAGAGACATCAAGAATCATCTGGTCCAACCTTTCTTGGCAAAAGTATGTCTGTCAGTAATATTCAGGTGTAACACTATGATGCTAATCCCATTTCAGAAAGTCTAATCATAGAATCGTCTAGGTTGGAAGGGACCTTTAAGATCATCGAGTCCAACCATTAACCTAGCACTACCAAAACCACCACTAAACCACGTCCCTAAGCACCACGTCTACCCGTCTTTTAAATACCTTCCAGGATGGTGATTCAACCACTTCCCTGGGCAGCCTGTTCCAATGCTTGATAACTCTTTCAGTGAAGAAACTTTTCCTAATATCCAATCTAAACCTCCCCTGGCACAACTTGAGGCCATTTCCTCTTGTCCTATCGCTTGTTATCTGGGAGAAGAGACTGACCCCCGCCTTGCTACAAGAACTTAAGTGTTTGCAGATTGGATCTCATTACACTCCAACATCTTCTTATTCAGTAGGCATTCAGGTTGTGTCTACACTAAAAATATTAGCAGCTGTGTTCCCAACAGTGAAGAGGTAGGGTTCAGCTACATTGCCATCAAGGTGCAAATATTGTTCTTGCAAAAGGAAAGCCCTAAAAGGTAAAGATCTAATATGACTGGACTTTGAAGTTCCAGTCAGATTCAGAAGAGATGAGCTTTGCGAGGGCTTTGGTTAGTCTTTTTAGAAAAAGAAAAGAAAAACAAAGCTAAAAAACCCTACCTTAATTTCCTGGGGGAGCAGAAAATAAAAAGAAAAGTTACTAATCCCACTTGTTGATTTTTCCAGGCTAAGCAGTTGAAGTGGATAATTCAGGGTGGTTAAAAATTAATTTACATAAAATTACCTTGAACAACTCCGTTCTCAGTGGCGCAGGATTGTTATCTGGCATATGTGAAATGAAATTCAAATCCCTGATCTGTCTAACTTACCATACACCAAAAAACTGAGCTCTAAATTTAAACACTTTCAGCAGAATCATTGTGTAATTGAGTTTGGAGGGGGCCTCTGGAGGTCATTTCCTCGAGTCTCCTCCTCAGAGCATGGACATGCTCAACTTCAAATTTAGATCCAACACTGCAGTTAGAGAGTGGTCAAAGCCTTGTCCAGTCAAGTTGTGAAAATCTCCAAGGACAGAGAACCCACAGCTTCTCTGGCCAGCCTGTTCCATTGCTCTGCCACAGCCGATGGAGAGAATTTTCTTGTACAACATCACTGCATACTTGGGCCTGTTGCCTTTTTGCTGTGCACCCCTCAGAAGGGTCAGGCTCTGTCTTCTCCATAACAGCCATCCCTTGGGGTCTGAAAGACTGCAGACATTACTCCGTTAACCTTTCCTTCCTCACACTAAGCAAAGTCAACATTTCCATCATGTGCACCAGAGCCATTTCTGTGTCTTTTGCTGGACTCTCCCCAGTTTGTTCATCTCTCTCTAGCAAAGTTGCTAAGGCACAGTCTATGCCAATGGCCAGGATGCTGATGAAGAACCAACATACAGTGTTTCCAGAAACAGGTATGTTTATAGAAAATATTTAAATGGGAGAGCCCTTTACATTATTTTTTTTTTTAAAGAACAGAAACCAGCACAAGAAAACAAAAAAAAAGAAAAAACCCAGCTGGTCTCCTCTGTTAATGATCTGGAAGAAAATATTGTTTCAGAAAAGATCCAAGGATGTTTAGTTTTATGGAATTTGTAAGTAGGCTACCTCTTGTCTCTCCCCCCAGAACAGTGTTACCCAGCTTCAGATTATTAGGGATTAAAAAAGAGTTTTGCAAAGGATACTGCGTGTCTAGGTTTTTTCAAACTTGAGAAATCAATTGAACTGAATCATCAGTGTATTCTGAGCACAGTAGTCCAGAAAAGCATAGGGTGCAGAAAGCCTAGAGAATGCAAGTGGGTTATGAATACATTTGAAGTAAACAGTCTTGTTTGTTTAGCTTTTTAATCACAAGTTTATTCATGAGAAATCCTATATTTGCTCACCACTTTTGCGTATAGACAAAGAATACAACCATGCCATTTACTTGTACTAGAAAAAATGTAACCTGAGGAAATGGCCTCTAGTCAGTAGTTTGAGAGTAAATTGAGAGTAAAGACTACTTTGAAGCAAAAGTATTAAGTATTGACCTATCCCTAAAAATATGGAAGATATTTCTAAGTGAATATAGGATAAGTAATAATGGTGGTCATGTTGTCAAATTAAAGTTTTCAAGCACTTACTTTCCCATATTGGCTCTATTACCTGTTATACACACCGTTAGGGCCAAACAAAGCATTTGTGCACCTTTATTTTCCTTCCCTTGTGACTCCATAGGTTATGTTAGCACCTGTGGGGTAATCTATCTGTATTGCCCATCAGCAAGGAAAATCGACAAAATCAAATAAAATATGACACATGACATGTAAAGCACGTATATTTGATGAAGTACAGTCTCCATACTATATTTTAGGCTGACAGCTTATGTACACATTTTGTTGCTTATATATGCTGGCAATAAATCCTGTGAATTGAAATAGATTTGAATTAATGTTTTCCAATTGTTTTTACCACGAGTTGGAGGATCACACTGATGCAAAACCACCCAGCTATAACATGGATAAATATATTATATTGCATATATGTTTGTGTATTAGTACTGAAGGTAGAAGAAAAATGAGAACAAAGGCCATTGGTCAATACCTAAATTACATTTTAAGAAATCTGCTCTATTTTCTTTTACCCCATTCTTTTCAGTTTTTCTGTCAAAATCCTTAATGTTTCCTTTCAAGGAGACTCACACAGGATACGACAAGTGCCCTGAACATGTGGATGAAAGAACCGGCTTCATAAGCAACAAGAGCCCAGAAACATCTCTTGAATTTTCTCTTTTCTTTCTACACTTCTAAATCCATTTGTAAACACAGCTGTATGTCAAAACTAGAACCGTATCCTCTTCAGTCTGCTCCTCAGGTTGGAGTCACAGGACAAAGCATTTAGCAGCTATCAGGAACTTTCTAGCCAATTTGATCTCTAATGCTTGTTGTTGTTTTGGATTTACCTTCAGAGTTGTATGGAAGATAAGTGGAGTCTTGTGAAAGACATAATGTGAAAGACACATATTATATATATTATTGAAAGACTCATTTTTAATCCAGTCTTAATTATTTTTTTTCTTTATGCCCTTATTATTTTCTTTTTTTTTTTTTTTGGTCTTCCTTTTTTTCTTAACAAGCAGATATTAAATGCTGATATATGCAATGGGGGAAGCTCACTTAGGTCACCAAAAGCAATTTTATGGGCACAGATAAGTGAACTGAGGGGCCTCCTAAGTAGATGAAATGAAACCACCAGCATTTTGTGCAGAAGTTAAAGCAGACAAGAGCCGCTGGAAGAATGACAATACCTCTTAGCCTTCTGGGCTGCGAGTGCACATTGCTGGCTCATGTTGAGCTTCTCATCAACCAACACCCCCAATTCCTTCTCCTCAGGGCTGCTCTCAAGCCATTCTCCACCCAGCCTGTATTTGTGCTTGGGATTGCCCTGACCCATGTGCAGGACCTTGCACTTGGCCTCATTGAACTCTGTGAGCTTGGCATGGGCCCATCTCTCAAGCCTGTCCAGGTCCCTCTGGATGACATCTCTTCTCTCCAGTGTGTTGACTGTGCCACACAGCTTGGTGTCATCGGTAAACTTGCTGAGGCTGCACTCAATCCCACTGTCCATGTCACCAACAAAGATGTTAAACAGCACCAGTCCCAGTATTAATCCCTGAGGAATGCCACTCATCACTGGTTGCCACTTGAACATCAAGCCGTCGACAGCAACTCTTTTAGTGCAACCATCCAACCAATTCCTCATCCATCAAGTGGTCTGTCCATCAAATCCATGTCTCTCCAATTTAGAGGCAAGGATGTCATATGGGACAGTGTCAAATGCTTTGACATGTCCAGGTAGAAGAAGTCACTTGCACTTCCCTTATCCAGCAATGCTGTAACACCATCACAGAAGGCCACCAAATTTGTCAGGCACAATTTGCCCTTAGTGAAGCCATGTTAGCTGTCACTGATCACCTTTTTATTTTCTATGTGCCTTTGCATAGATTCCAGGAGGATCTTCTCCATGATCTTGCCAGGCACAGAGGTGAGACTGACCAGCCTGTAGTTCCCTGGGTCTTCTATTTTTCCCTTTTTAAAAACAGGGATTATGTTTTCCCTTTTCCAGTGGGAACTTCACCAGACTGCTACAACTTCTCAAATATGATGGATAGCGGCTTGGCAATTTCATCCACCAGTTTCCTCAGGACCTGCTGATGAATCTCATCAGGTCCCATGGATTTGTGCACCTTCAGGTTCCTTAAATGGTCTCAAACCTGGTCTTCTACAGTGGGCAGTTCCTCATTCTCCCGGTCCCTGCCTTTGCCTTCTGCGACTTGGGTGGTGTGGCTAGAGCACACTGAGGTTGAGTCACACCATCATGTAGCAAGATTGGTACAACACCAACATACAACAATCACAAGTGTGCAATGTCTCTTCTTCCTTTTAGTGTATTAAATATGTTTTCACACACTCTCAGTTTAAAAAGTGTGATACACAGATCCTCTAGGTGATTTGTGCTAACTCCTTCACCAGGGCAGCCTTGTGCCAAGTGACCCCAAGAATGAAAGGTGCCCTTCTCTTGGTAGTCCTTCTTATCTTTTATGGGGAGAAGAGCATGACAAGGGAATGATGACAGAGACAGAAGTACCAATATATTTGTCTGACGGAACTGTCCCTGGGCATTTTTGTATATCAGGCCCATCCTGAAGAAATTTCTATCCATTTTATGGGCTGAGACTGCGTGAAACTCATTTTGGTACAATAGTTCAAAGCTGAATATCGTGATCATTATTCAGTTTAGGTTTTTGTAAGTTATTGGTTGGAATTTGTCAGAAGTGGTCAAACATTTCTGCTGTTGTACTCATGGCCTAAGGATATGTTTAAAGCAAAAGAAACATTCATATTAAGCATAGTTAAAATATAGTTAAATTAGATTAAAGTAATATGTTTTATTAGGCAAAAGAGTGTCATTAGAAAAAGAATAGAACATATTTTAAATGAAAGTCAGTTAAGAATATACAGACTTGCATGCATTTAGCTCGTGTCACTTAATTATTGTATATTTCGGAAATCTACTGGATGACTACATTTCGTAAATCTTAACCGTCACAAGAAGTGTGTTCCCAAAGGTTAGTGCTTGAGCAGTCAGCCTTTTTTTAATTTTTTTTTTACAAAAGTATCAGTTAAAAAAGAAAGTTAGTACTGTTTTACGTCTCAGGGGGTCTCATGCAGGGTTAAGGAGGGGCAGGAACTGAAATCACTAGCACCTTGTATCTAACTCTTTAACCTCTTACTGTCAGTGAGCACCTGTTGGAATTTACTGTACCGTAGCATAGGTTAAAAATTTCTATATATCAAATCCATATTTTATTGTAAGAGGCCCATCATCTTAATTTTCTGTAATTTTATTTCATTCTAAACATAAGATTTTAGGTGGCAAGGGAGCAGAACTCTATGTAGCCCATACAGCACTCATTTGGGATTATTCCAAGCAGAGATGCCTGTCAAGTTGCTCCACAATGACTGCCAGCAGGCTCTTCCAAGGCTCTTCTGGGAACAGCATGTTTCTTGCAGTATTTGTAAGCATTAGTTGTACATATGTTGATATATTAGCAAGATGTTATTCTAGACCAAGAATTAGGGTCTTAAATTAAGCTGACCTGACCTTATGTGAAACCGCAGAGAAACAATATTTTCTACCATCCTGTAAATAGGTACTCAGAAGCATGCTTAAAAACATATTGCCAAAATTATTTTTTTAGAAAATTTTCAAAGGAATACCTTTTTTTTTTTTTTTTCTCACTTCTTGATTTAACTAGATTATTGAAATGCTAATGTGGTAAAGAGCTAAGGTTTTTTTACACCTGATGTTATAGTAATTTGGCCAATTCAGGAACTAAATTAATCTTTTGATAAAAATTCAAACATACAAATTGAGTTAGTGCTAAGATATATCGGAATTCTGTAAAAAGGCTACATGAGCTTTACACAATCCACAGAAAATGGCAAGGGTCAATTTAAGATGAAATTCTGTTGCTAGGAGACGAGAACTGCAAGAAACCCCAATAATGTTTCTTCATTTTAAATAGTAACTGAATTAAGAAATAGTAACCATAGATTAACAAGAAATAAACCCAGGAAGGTCAATGAGTGGGTTTGTGTGAATTTATTGAAAATTCAATGTAAATTTAAAACATTTAGATCAAACTCTCTTTTATGCTTACTGCACCTGCATATATAAGTAAATACAGAGTAGACATCAGATCCATCCCCTTGTATTGAATCTATGTTTTGGTCTATATTATACCTGCCATTAACATTTGCAAAACTATTATGGAAATGCAAGTGCATCTGGTACACTATATTTATTACAGTTTCATGTAAAATATAATAAAAATTAGAAGAAAAAAATATTGTTGCCCATTATAAACTTGGAAAGGTAGAACTAAATTTTAACTACTGAAGTTAGGGATACATCAAAAAGGTTAATTGTCTACACAATATTCAACATTTCACAACAAATCAAAAAGACAACTGTAAAGAGAAAAGAATAGGTAATGCAAAATCGCCTCAGAAAAATGTTATTGTGTCATGCCTTGATACCATTTTGCTCACATCTCACTTCCTTTAAACACATCCAAAATGCTTCCAAAAAGCATTATTTATTCTAATATAAATTTCTACCATTCTACAAATTCTACTATTTCTACAAATTATCCCTTTTTCACCATCTCTAAAATTTGTCTTTGCTTTTGAAGTGTATTGCAGCTTAACGTTAGTATCTTCTCTATTGAATTCATCTGTTCAAATCTACCTTCTCAATAGTAGTTCGTACCTCTCATTCTTCCCTTTTTCTTCTAACACTTGTTTTTGCTACTTTGGTCTCCAAGTGGCAAACAGGGAGAGTTCTCCTAAATGAAAACCTCTGGTTCTGTCTATGGAAAATTTTTTAACAGTAAATGGAGAAAGGAAAAAGTACTTACTTACGTAATGGATTTTACTGTGGCTCTCTGCTGACAGCCATTTTGTGCAAATATTTATGCATATATTTCTTACAGTTATGATATAGAATAATATTTTTTTTAAAAGGTTGGAAGAGACCTCTGAAGTCATCTAGTCCAACCTTCCTCCCTTAGGGAGTCAGCTGCAACAGACTGGATGAGGGTCTTGTCCACTATTGGAAATAATTGCATTTGTGAGTGAAATTCAGAATTTTTGTCCTTTGGGAAATTCCAACATTTAAAAAAATAATTTTTTGCTCCCAAATTTTATTTTGACTTCCTTTTGTACAGAATAAAAATTAATTTTAAAAGTAAATTTTGAACACCTGCTTTAATATTGTCCCTGAGTTAGTGACAGTAGAAGGATGCAAACACAGGGAAGTTTGTATCAGTGTGTCATTTGCAAGAGTGCCTGCAATATCTGGAATACAGGAGCACCAAGAGTCTTAGCCCCAAGATCTGCAATCAGGGCTTCAGAAATAAGGAAACTGTTGTATAGATTTCTTGTGTTGAATTGAATATCACTTTGGACCAAATCCAGGCATTTGTGCTATTGCTGTTGTATGTAAAGTAATTACTTTTATATATTTTTCTTTGAGAACATTTAAGGAACATTTGAAAATAGTTAGGAACAAAAATCAAAAAAATTGATGATTCCAATACTCAGACCTGGCTTACAGCACACTACAATTACGATACCTATGGCTTTTTGAGTTCCTTAAATTATGTTTATGCGTGATAATTTTTGTGTGTGTGCTCATTCATCCTTCTTCTGTTATATAACTGACTTTTGTAACTCATCTGTATGTGTTGAGTCATAGTACAGTAACAAACTAAACACGGGGGAGCATTTATTGGAACTCTGTCCATATGAAACCTTTTTGTGGCATGTTGTCACAGTTTATAAGTAGACTTCAGCATATATAAAGCATTTTGTCTATGCAAAAATTAAATCTGTATAAATCATGACTGCAATAATATTTTACTCCTATATACCCATATCATTATATAATTTCATATTGCCAGGCCTTTTGAGATGTTTTTTACAGTTAGTCATGAATCCCTTTGTACTGCAAAATGTTATTAAGTTCATGAAGTAAATGACATGCTAATTTTATCAGACCTCTAATTCCTGCTGTAGTGGTTTTACAGGCTCTGAAGGTCTCCCATATTTTGCTCTATAATTTTTTTTATTTTCATTTTAAAACACCCAGTAATTTAATATTCCCTGCCCATGCCAAACTCATTTGAGGGAGAGCAGTCCCTTCCCCTTCTTCCCCTCTGAACTCCTGGTAACGAAATGCTATTCCAATTGATAAAAAGTTGTCTAGTCTTTAGAAGAAGCTGAAAAAAATTAAGGGATTTTCAGAACAAAGTTTAGGACAGGAAGATTATTCCATGGAGAGGGATCATCAGCAACAAAGCTGCGAGCGTCCTGTGTTTTCCAGTAACTTCACACGTCTGACACAGTGTCATTACTGGGACGTAACACTGAGGCACTCTGACTGATATCAGATGTTTCTTATAATTATACAGCTGAATGAACAGCACATCAGAGCTTAAACCCAACTTAGTAATGGACATGAAATGAATTCATACTACCAAAAGAGTCTGAGATTACCAGGAAGATGAGATGTAGGTGCCCTTGAAATACGGACCCACTTCTATCGGAGCGTGCTGGCTTTTACGACTCTGTCAAACTGTTACTGGTGTAGAAATAATGGTGTCTCTTGCTCACTACCTCGCCTGATATCATACTGCTAACTACAGCTGATCTGAAATTTTACCCAGGCTCACACGTACTTTTTAGTTTTGCTTATTACTATCCAAATGTACTTGGTCTTTTCTAATGTTTTCCTGTCTCACGGCACTTTTACTCTTGTTAGAATAAATTCCTGATGCTTACAGATTCTCATAACTCTCTGATGCCATCTCTGTTGGAATCCCTTCTCTCTGTAGAGCTACCCAGAACATATAACAGTATTTATTATTTTTTAAATTTCACTTTCCAAGCATCCAGCATATGCACATCAGCGGTGTCATCAGTATGGAGAGCACAGAAAAGCCCAGCTTTCTTCTGTACCTAGTAACAGCATAAAGACACAATTTGCCACTTATTTCTCCAGATTTAGCAAAGAATGAGTCTTGAAAAAGATATTTTCCACAATAAATTACTAGTTTGTGGGGCTAAGGGAGTTAGACAATAGCATGCATACATGGCATGATCCCAACTCTGTGATTAGAGGTGGAAATTTTTTTTAATTGTAAATCTTCTGATAACCAGTATTTCATTTTTTTCCAAAATTATTCAGAGTTGTATCAGTTGTACACTACATCACACAGCTCCAGGTTTAGGCAAGGGAAGATTCAGTCCCCAAAGTGATTTAGATTAAAAAGTGTGGGATTAAATGTTTGGATCAGACAAGACAGAGATTTAAACTTGGGTCTTCCACTTCGCTGAGGAATATTTTGTCAATAGGTTTGTTAAGTATTCAGTAACAGCTGCTGCTGGAGTGCTTTATTTTCCTGTGGGGAAACCTGTAAGAGTCTCTGGCCTATCCTTGTATTGGAGCGCATTTGGGGGAGGAGATGGGGGAGGAGATACAGGTGCAGTGGTGAGTTAAGGGAATTTCTTACTTGTATTTCAGCTTGAGAAGGCTCCAAATTCTTCCCAGCATCCAGACCCTAGAGAAGGAGAGGTAAGAATGTGATGAGAGGAGATGAAGGGCAACAGACAGACACTTATGCTCCTTCTGCTGCAATCCGTGCAAGGTGCAATGTGGGCCTTGCTGTGCTAAACCTCACTGTAAGGCGCACGATTAGAGGTGCTATTTAAACACACCCTGGCCCTTCAGGTGGAATCCTCTTTTCCCTCCAACCAGCTGAACAAAAGGATTGTTGATTTTTCTGTTTGTTTAAAACTCCATTTTACTTCTAAAATGGAGGATGTGGTAAGGTAAATCGTTGCCCCACAAATGCAAACTACACCAGACAATATCAATATCAATAACCTTTGTAATTTACTCCCTTTTTGAATACTGAGATTTACTTTTTACCTTCATCATAGATACACAGATTCATCATGGCCAAGGTAGTACTATTTCCCCTTAGGCAAGCTCTGCTACAGAGGTTGTGGATACTTCTCACTTCTCTGATCTCACCACTGATTCCTGCAACGATGGCTTCTATTAATATTTATGTCCCATCCAGTGAGAAAATTTGTTTTTTAGGAAAGATGGTTGGGGTAATAATCATTATTAATCTGCACAGTAATCCACATCCCTTGTCTCTGAAGTTCAAGTGAAGAATTGAAGGTTGAGCAGCAGAGGTGGTGTTAGCCTGAGGGAGTTTATTGACTTAAAAGGTACAGACAGTTCCCATTTAAAGGGGAACTTATCCCCATGAAATCTAATTTTACTAATACATCTGTGGTCAGATCACATGTGTTTGGTCAGTTTCCATGTATGGGCTGCTTCTGACAACCTCAGGTGAATCCCCAAGTGAGAAAACCATAGGCTATGTGTGTAAAAACAGCAAAGCTCCGAAGCAAACCATTAATAATTTACACAACAGTTTATTTTGATTTTGTTTTACCGCTTCAAATAAGCATTTTGTTTACCCAGTTGACTGCTGCACTTGAAATATTTCCTGCACTGTTAAGTGTGAGAAGGGCTCTTGGTAGTGTGTATACCATGTAGTTAAATAGTAGATTTAGAAAGGAACACAGATGCTTTTGTTTATCATCAGAAGAGTAGATTAAGAGAACAGAATTTACTGTCTTAGTCACATGTCTTATGGTTATAGGAGTATAAACAGCAATACTATTTACACTGAATGCAAACAAGCACAAAAATTTGACTGAAAACTGGCATTTTGAGAAACCCTCTGTTCATAAAAGTTGCTGACATAATGCACTATCTTCTTCCTATAGATTGTGATGGTGTCTCAGGAGGCAAAACCTCCAGAAATCCACTCATGAGGATGAAACAAAACTAAAGACCATTTGCAAGTAAGACTTTCTAAATTTGTTGTATATTTTGAGAAAGTTTAATCTATAGGATTTTGAAAATGCAATTCCTGCTGATTAATGCAGCTGTTTGGTAAGTCAGGCTTTGTATGAACGTAAATTTAAAGGAGGATGAGATAAAGAAGATAAATCAAATGCTGCTTTATACACTGTCAGAATAGTCGATGGAACTGAAACACAACACAATTCAAATTGGAAAAAAGATCCATTTTGCAAAACATTTAATTAGTCTGTCAAATTTGCTGCTGTGAGAGAAAGTTAATTACAGAAGTTTAGTGAGATTCACAAGAGGACATTTGCATGGATATGGGAAACATTTATGCTAGAGATGATTGAAAGCGGGTAACTTTAACTCTGTCTAAGAAGATAGTGACTTAATGAAAACCAGGAAGAAGTTTTCCCCTTCTAGTTCAATTGTTGTTCACTACAGGATTATTGGCACCTTTTTTTTTCTAAAAAAAATCAACTATAAGCTACTCCTATCACCTGAAGAACTTAAGAACCTTTTTAAAAAATCCTATTTAGCTAAACCTGAGTTTCTTCACAGCAAAATTCTGTACATAGTGAGAAGAGCAAAATTTTCACCTAGATTACCATATCAAGTCTCTTAGAACTACCATATTTCTATAAACCTGGCTAAAAATAACGTCCTGCCTTCGAGAAACTGAGTACTTGGAACAAGGTATTAATTTTTTAAACTATTTTCAATTGAACAGCCCTTGCCTCAGTAAGTATATATTTACATGAGACTCAAAATGCAATCAAAGAGGTCCTTAACTTCTTGAATCTGTCAGTAAGCTATCAAAAAAACAACCCAACCCAAACCCAAAACCAAGCTCCAACAGATAGCTTTTGCGCATGAGAGGGTACCATCTTCCTTCTTCCCCTCCAATAGCAGAATGGTTGCTTTTCTTTGCCTTTCTCCAGTAGAGAGTAAGACCATCTGTCACTTGCAAAACCTCTGATACCCTGAGGTTTTCAATGCATTTTATACTTCATCTGAAAGATACTGCTTGAACAAATAAATGCTTGTGTATTGTCCTGAGAAGACTGCTTTCTAATGAATATCTAATCCAGCTGCTGGATTTCAATTAGATATTGTAATCTCATGAAAAAATAGAGTAAACCAAAACAGCAAGGGAAATGTGCTAAAATTCAAAGTACTGAGCTTGTGATGAGCAGTAAACAGACCAGGGATGCAAAAAACTGCAGCCTACAAGTGTTTTTGCAGGTTTTTCTCTGCCAGAGGTAATGCTTTCAGAGCACTCAACTATGAACTAGAGGTAAAGAGGTATTGTCCATGAACTACAAATTATATTGGTTCATTTCAGAGACATTCTCACCTAATACAGGTAGAGTTATGCCTTACAGATTCATGACTTACTATTGTACTAATTTCTGGCTATGCTTTCTAAGCAGAAAAAAAAATTGGCTTTGAATGAGAAAAATACATAAAGGAATTAAGACAATAATGAAAGTAAGGAAAAAAATCTCTTTCAAAAAATGTGTTTATGGAGTTAGAATAAAAAACTTAAATAAACTCCTTCCAAAGGTTTTTCTTCCTCTCTAAAACTGGGATTGATTCATTGCAGCCTTTTCCAAGATCACCATCTTTGCACTAACAAACATTTGAAAACCAGTTTCTGGAAATAGCTCTGCATCTATCAACCCCTCTGAGACAGAATGGAAATGGCGCTGATTTTAATGAAAATCCACTGAAATTAATAAGCTTCTCAGATTTAGGTGATGAGTGCACTGAAAACACGCAGTCATCTTTCAGATAGTAAAGTCCCCTTTCACACTAACAAAGATGCTGACAAGTATTTTATTTAAAACAGAGTACCCAAGACTGGGCAGGAAGCCCAAATGGCTCATTTTATGTTTTTGCTCTCTTCCTTCTCTCAGAAAAACAAAAGACAGTAGCAATACTTTTATGAGGCTCTACCTTTGAGCCAAATGTGAACATCTACTCCTTCTACAATCCCAAGGACAAATACGAGTAAAATCATATTTGAGTATGAAGTTCAATTCTAACTTGCACTCTGGTTTACTACGGCAGCACAGCAGAACATTGATCTAAGCAGTCTGTCTATCTATGTAAAAATCAAAATGGCAGGCATATAGACTGTAATCTTTTCTGCTGTTGAACAATGCTCTGTTTTGGCCCTTTATGCAGAATGATAAAGGGAAGGTCTGTGTAGTTATGGTGAATAAACAGAAGTCACAGGTCTTCAGACAACACGGTTCAGCTGACCTGGTGAGCAGAGCTGGAAGACATGCAGCATGACTTTCATATAGGTGGTTATATGGAACCATTGGCCTGTACTTGAATGTTCGGTTTTGTGTAATTCCTATGTATTTCATTATTTGGATTTTGTATAGGATTTGATTTTGGATTTTCGATCAAGGACGGAAGACTTTTATGTCAGTATGTACAGAAAACAAAAATCAGCTTTGTTCTTTCTCATTTCATTTTTCAAGTGTTTTAAGCCTAAAAAGGTACTGTGGATGCTGCAGCATGGGATCTGAAAGACGTAAAATAAAGTAGAAGGCAAGTAGGAAAATAAAATAGAAATCCTGGAAAAAGTGTCTGAATAGCCTTTTCTGGTTTAGGGGTGGTTTTTGAAACATTCAGGTTTTTACTCTTTTGAACTACTGTTAAGTTACTGAAAAACATTCAAAGATTTAAGTTAATGGAAAGATTGTCATCCACAATGGGATAACTCAGATTTGATTCTAATTATGGTATTCTGCAGGCAAACTGGTCTAGAAATAAAGACCACTATACATAGTGCAAATGAGGTTCTCTCTGCAAAAATTCCTGTCTGACTTTGTCCAAGGACTTCCTTTTACGTCTGCAAGGTTTGTAAAAAAAACCCTAATTTTTAAAAAATCTATGCATACACAATATCAGCCCTTCTGATCTAGTAATGGAATAGGTAGCCATACAGATTCAATTTTAATGAAATCTATTTCTTCCTGTACTCCCAGGACGTGTTTGTAAAACATATTCACCATTCAGCTTTCAAAGGCTATTCCATAAGCAGAGAAATGTGTACTTTATTAGAGTGCCCTTGACTGAAATCCTAAAGTTAAGTGGGTAAACTATTATTTTTTTCTTTTTTCCAAATTTGTCCTTTATTTGTTGAAACCAATTGCATATTCTATAACTGAAAAGCTAGTTTGATTTTTATGGGTTTAATAAAAAGCAGCATTTTTTTCAACACACATTAAAGAATGTGATTTTTCCTCAAATCTGCCTAGACTAAGTGTAGAAAGATTCCCTACTAGGACAGTATGTTGTCAAAGTAGCCACAGAAATCTGACTTTGTCTAAAGGATATGCTACATAAACACCTTGCAGCTCTGGAACTTTTCTTTCCTCACACTTGAGCACCAAGTGCAGCAATAGGGAAAGCGCACTACAAAAGGCATTCTTAGTTTGAGGTGTTTTCTGATATACAGAGCTGGGAAGGAGAAAGGACAATGGAGAATGTTTTCACAACCATTAAAAGTAAAAACATCCTGAGCTTGCTAGGCACTGGGTTCATAAGAGATAAAGACCTCACAGTTGTCCCTCAAGTTCAAAAAAGGCAAATCTATATAGCTGACGCATACAGATCTGTTTGGCATACCAACTTTGCTTAGCATATTTCCGCAAGCGTATTAATAAAATGAAATGGAATGAATTTATTGTGACTAAGCTCTACAGGTACTCTGAAATAATCTACTTTTCCTTCTGAATTTCATCATGAATAAGTGCTAAACTTTATCAATGTTTAAAATAAAGTATTTTCTACAAACTCCTTTTGCAAGTCTGTAACAGAGAATGGAAGGGTGTTTAATGCTGGAGTAATTTTTTACTTTGACTAATGACTGTATATCCGATCTGAGAAGAACAGATGTAACTTGTGTTACATGCTGCAGACTTTACTGCTTTACTGTGATAACTTTGAAAACTTAACTAAAAAAGGCCATTTCTGTAGGGCAGAGATACTACAAGGTGAAATCAATCTTGCTGCTGATGAAAGGAATTGTACGCCACACAGTTTGCACTTTAAATTATTTAAGAGCGTTAAGGCTTCCTTGCCAGCAGACATAATTGATTTGAGAGTTGGTTCACTAAAGACTAGCAACATGCTATGTAAAATTTGCGATGTATTCTGTGTTGGCAGTTCACCATGCTTCTGGGCTGAAGAAATTGCTTAGAATTGCTTTAATTCATAAAGGTGTTCTAGGCAAAGTCATTGTGACAAGAGGCACTGCAGAAGTAAAATGGTCACTAGTTTTCCATGAAATACTGGAAATGGGGATTCAGTCTACTCAGTAGATTTCATGCTCCCAACCATCCTTCAAACCACTGGCAACATGTCTCACAGATGTAGCTCCCGGAGCTAGAAGGAAAAGTCAGGCAATCATCAAATGAAACAGAATGAAGCAGCAAATTTCTCTCTGGCTTGTCCCCTCAATCTAGATGACTGGAACACTCAGCATGCAAAAAGTTATAAGTCGTTTAAATTATTTCCTGCCTGTAAAATAATTCGCCACCTTTTCTTTCTCATACCCTAGTAGGCTAGATGAAAAAAAGCATGCTTGTACTTGGAAATCTAAAAATGGTGAGTAAGTTAGTTCTTCAGTCAAAAGAGCATCCTAAAGCCTAGCTGATCACTCCAGCCTTTTGCTAATGAAAAGTTGCCCATCAGGTACCCGAACCAAAAGAAATGGAAACAGAGCCTAAAGACCACTGCTTTCATTACATCTACAGCATCAATCTCTACCCGTCTTGCCATCCAAGGAGGCCAAGAACATGTACATTCTGTGACTTCTTAGTAAATCACATATAAACCATTTATATGCTTGCCTATGCTCTTGGAGCTGCTGGCGTGTATTTGGCCCATCAAATCCAGTTGGATATATTTTTACCCAAGAGTAAATAATTTGGATTAAAACAGTTGAAATCTAGTTTTGTATCTTCTGACTATATTCTCGTTAGCTGAACCATGCTGTTTGAAGACCTCTGACCAGGCAATCATCTGTTTGGCATAGGCTGAGTCCATCACTATGGGCCAACACTATGAAGACAATGAATTATCAGTAAAATACCTATTCATGATTATTCTGCAATAAATGTCACGTATTTAGGGAAGAAAACAGAACAGTGAGGACATGCAGTGCAGCAGGTCAGGCCTGTGCATGGGTTCAAGGCTTAATGAAACATAGTGAAGCATGTCATGTCTGAATGGAGACTTCAAATAAATAATTTACTTACTTGTCCATTCTGTCTCATTAAATCTTCCTTCTTGTCTTTCCCTTGTGACAATTTTATTACTTCCACAATTTATTGTTTTTATCTGTCAGTGTTTATAATTGTCTTTCATTATTTTGACTGTTCAGCCGAAGCAAAACACATTTTGGTTTTTTCCTTTAACAATCAGCCAAATCTCAGGGTTACTGTTGTAGCTATCAGGTTTTTAGGTTCCTGCTTGTTCTAAGCAAGGTAAATTAGCAGTAATTTTAAGATAAAACTGTAGCTTTTTTAATCAATTGAAGGTAGGAAGTAGCAATTGAAAAATGAACGGGTGGCTGATAAGACCCGTCCTTTGGTTAGCCAGCATCATCTTGGCATATTGAGCCCTTGGAGGTCTGCTATAGGCATAAAGCACTAAGCCTCAGCAGGAAATACTGTTTAACAGCTCACAGGGCAATGTAAAATGACTGTATCTGACATCATCCTTCTCATATGCACAGATATCCACATCCACATGCATATGTACTCCAGTTACAACCAGAAATTAGAAAAAATGCCGCCAGAGTTAATTAAAACAGTGTTGGCTCCATATGTACTTTTCTAAATTTTTTAATCTATCCACATCCGGATGCATAAATACTCCAGTTAGAACAAGAAATTGGAAAAAATGCTGCCAGAATTAATTAAAACAGTGTTGGCTCCATATGTACTTTTCTAAATTTTTTAATCTATCCACATCCGGATGCATAAATACTCCAGTTAGAACAAGAAATTGGAAAAAATGCTGCCAGAATTAATTAAAACAGTGTTGGCTCCATGTTTACTTTTCTAAATTTTTTAATCATGGACTGATATGCTGAAAGCTACTTTAGTCATTAATCTCTGGTTATTAGAAGTCAACGATGGATTTTTATTTATGTTACTTATTAATAAACAACAAAAGAATATACGATGTGAATGCTGTATTAGTTTTAAGGAATCTGACTTGAGTATATTTCTTGTCTCCATCTCCGTGACTTCAGGAGAGAACTAACTTTAAGGTAGCTTTTATTGCATATTACACCAGGATCAAAATCCTTGCTCTAACCTCTAATCTACTTCTCATTGTTAAAATGACAAAAATTCAGCTCTGGGCACTTCTAGTTCCCTCTCCCGCCCCAGCTGTCTCTGAAGACATTCGGATCAGTCCAGTAAGAGTAAAGTTTAAATGTAGTCAATATTAAAAGAGCTACAATGGTGCAAGTCTATTTTAAACATCCTTGTTTTCTTTTTATTACAGATCCTTTATCAGTGACACTTCTCTTCCCTAACAAAGAAAAGAATTGATGAAAAATAACAATTTTCTAAATTTATGCTGGGTTATTTTTCATCCAGGTCCATTTCTCATTTTGTGGCTGAACAAGCAGTTGTACTTGTTTAATTGGGGTGATGATGGCAAGGGGACAGGCAAAACCAGCAGGGAATGGGATCTGCTGACACTATTCCTGTTATGATTCAGTGACCATTTCAGATCTCTGGAGTGATCTGAATAAAAAGCACCACTTGGAACTGCAGGAAAAAGGGAAAAAAAAAAAAGGAAGTAGGAATTTTGTTCAAATCAGTCTTGTTCAGGATGTAATTCATTGAGATGCAGGGTGACAATTTTCCTCTTGTTGCTGCTGGAGAAGGGAGGGTTCTGGTTAGGCCACCATTCATCCCAGCTGTGTACAGGTGACGATTACTTTGTTCTGGTTCTCATGCTCATGTGACCTCTCAATGACCCAATTTAATTAGTCCATTGGAAAATTTACTTAGTGGCATAACTAGGTAGATTTCTGCTTGGTTAGTGAGTTAGTGAGGAAAAACTTGTGCGTGCCAGAGTTGGAGCAAGGCAGAGGTGTGTGTTGCTACTCTTCAGTAATTTGTCTCGGCTGCTGTAGTGAACAGACTGGACACAGCACAGCTGGAAAGGGGAGACTACAAGTCCAAATGCATGGCCTAACTCACAACAGTTTTCTTGTTGCCTTGGAAAAGGGGTCTGACTCCTTCCATATAGGCAGAGCAACACAGGTATTCTTGAGACATAGATTAGTAAGGAGAAAGGAACGGTCTCTCACAGAATTTAGATGATCATTTTCTGTTCTGTTCTGTCTGGAGGTTGAATAACTTTCTGTAGATCAAGCAAAAGATAACGTTGATATGAGTGCTGCATATGCAATAGAGGGGAGTTCTGGTAATGACTTCTGCTGCCCTTGCCAAAGAGCACAAGCACAGGACACCGCTGAGAAGTGAAGTTTGTTTTTTTAAAAAAAGAAGTGGAAAAATGGTTAAAAGAAACGGAAGAAAATAGATATATAGCCAAGGAAAGGGCAATATATACTTAGTGCTAGTCATGAAGCACAACATTAATGGTAATTCAAGGAAAGGCGGAATATGGATGCAAAAGCCTAAAGTCTAAATCACCTCTGAAAGAGATATTAAGAGAAAGGAGAAAGAAAGAAATTTAAAAAAAAACATATCCATGTTTACCTTTCTTTTGCATGATTTGTATATGTCTTGATCCTGGGCTTTAGGTGTTACTACATCCCCTATAATAAATTGTTCTGTTTGTCGGGGACTGGAATTCCATAATGTTTTTACAGTGAACATTTTAGCTGCATTGCTTCCGATTGTTTTTCTTGGGAAAGTAGTAGAATCACTGGTACATGGCTTTTTAAATAAACCTTGCAGGAGGCATCAATTAATTTACTTTCTTTTTTTTTCTGCTTGTGAGGCAATCATTCCACAGTAGGTGATTTCAGCAGGAGGACTGACCTCGGAAGCCCACGGCAACTCTCTGCTCCATGCCAGGCTGCTCTTCCTTCCCCTTCCACACAGCACCCACCCATTTCACATGTACAAAAAAACCTGCTCCCTGAACTGTAGCATGAACGAGATCACGAAAATGATCTGAATGAAAAGCACCACTTAAAATGTGCAACAAAAAAATAAGTAGGAATTATTTTTAAATCAACATTGTTCATCAATCAAGTTCATAGCTTGGCTCAGCATGCCGTTATGCCATGCCTCCTTATTGGGGTAACAACAGGCTGCATCACAGCTTATAATGCTAGAGAGGGTTTTGAGCTTCTTTGGGAAGAGGCAAGAGAAATATAGCAAAAAGAGACTTTTTTCCTAAATAATAGTTCAACGGGAGTTTTATGTTGCAAGATGGATGAGGGTAGTGTTTGCAAATTGTTTGAAGTAGGCTTCCGATACATATGAAATCAAAATAATTGTCAGTTTAAAACTGAAAAATGTAGCATTAAATTCTTGGGAGATACGTTTTCCTTACATGTTGTGTAAGTGCCGGTGGGAGGCAGATGGTGTGGGAGAAGCACAAAGCCTTGGGATCCTCCTTCCCTAAGGTGGTCAAGAGGTGGCATGGAGCCTATGCAGCCCCCCAACCTCCTGTGGCCCCGGGCAGCTCTGAGGAGGAAATTGCCCTCTCAGTGGATCACGCCCCTCACTGCTGGACTTTTGCACATTGATTAACACATATTTTTCTCTGATGCTTATCCTTTCCTCAGAAAATACCTGTTAGGTCTGTCATCATGAGCCTTATACTACCTCAGGCTATTCAGTTAACTATGGTGCGTGTTTCACCCTTTTTTCTCTTTTAAGGCAAGCATTCTGTAAGAAAGTCTGTGTTAACTGCTAACATTTTCTGAATGTGTAAAGGTGTTCAGCTTCATAGTGGTTAAGGACGGAAAAGAATAAGAGACAATCTGGACTGCTTTTCTCCTACTCTTGTATACTTAGGCCATTGAATGCCAGCTTCATCTGAAATCCAATAGTATATATTTTTATTAAAGCATACAGTTCAGGAAGACCCTCTCTGATTATGAAGCTATTGAAAGATGAAGGCTCCAGACCTTTCACTGGTTAGTTACCATCACCATTATGCATTTTAGTTCATAATTTATAAATTACGTTTGTTGTGTAGGTTACAGAGCTCATTAATATCCATTCATTTTGTCTCTGTGTGTGCATGTGTGCAGATACTTATACAATAATGTTACGATTATTTTTTGTTAGAAATTATACAGAGCGAGGTCTTCCAGTCACTAACTAAACAGACTTTTTTCCCCAGGCCCTGAATTTTTCTTATGGCTGTTACACAATAGTCACTGTTTCTGGGGATCAGAGCGTGGTGTGTGTAGTGTTACATCATCTGTCTTACTGATGCCACAAGACTGAAGTAAAATCATTCTCTCATCCCTCTCATTACTTGGTTTGTATATCTAACCGTCTCTACTCCTTTGTGCAGCATTATTCACTGGGGACTCCTGTTAGTTACTGCCTAACCCTCACAGCCCTTAAATCCTTTCCAGGGTAATTGCTTCACGGGACAGCATCTATCTCTGTATGAAGCTACATCTTATGTACCTGCCATATCCTCTTAATTATTTCCAATTTACCTTTGTTGTAGACAGGTTTTCTTGGTTATTAATCATATACATCCAGATCAACATAGGAAGAAAAAGATACCAGATCCACAAAGCTCAACTAAAAATGTGGAGAGGGGAATGAGGCTTTTTACTTTCTCCATTTAAAGGCTTTTTATGTGACCTGTCAGTCAATTCTTAGGTCTTTAACATGGACTTTAATGCTATTTTTGTCCATTTAGTGCTGCTAAATGGAGCATCAAGTGACATTGAGATTGTATTTTTCATTACATGCTGGCTTCCAAAAAATTGGAGATATTTCTAAATTTGTTTTATATCATGGATACAGTTCACAAGGACCAGCCACACAAACAAGTGAATTAAAAAAAAAACAGACAGAAAAGAATAAGCAGGAACAAGAAGTGGAAGGACAGAGAAGTGAATAATTTTTCATGCTAACTTTGCCACAAAATGCACCATAACAAAAAATCGCCTGCTCAAGTTCATGGCTGGAATTAATCAGATTAGGCAAATATCAATATTTTCATTTATAGTAAGAAAATCATCCTTCTTGACCATTTTGAATAGCATAAAAAACATTGTTCCAGTTTTCAGAAATTTCTCAAATATTTCTTAGAGATAAACAACTACCTTAGCTGGCACTTCTACATCTTCGGAGATAAAATTATTTATATTTTCTGATTAAATGTTTGTGTATACAAAACCATATTTTTTTTCTTATACATGGTATTTAACATTCTCTTTGGTTATCAATGAGCTCGAAAATATTAAATCGTCCTCAGTGATTAAAGAATACAGAAAAGATATTAAAACACATTAAAAATGTTTTTATTTCCATCTAGTTATGTGTCCATACAACATACAATTCTGATAATAACTCTCCTCCTTGAGTCCTTCTTATTGCCCTGCTAGTGGTGTTATTTTTCCTTGCTTTTGACTTTCCTTAGCCTAGTTAGGTATTTCATAGGCAAAAATCAATATAAATAAAATGCTAGGTCCTGCTTCTTTTTCATTCGTTCTTTATTACTTTTTTATTTCTGAGTTCTGCTGTGGAATGAAGATGGAATTTCAGTCTCAGCTATTGTATTTTTCTTTGAATTGTCCCTTAATAGGCACCCAATTTGGTCCTTCTTAAAGAACTCCTAATTTTCTGTCTTATTTTTCTTAGTTATTCATTTCTACACTAGTGAGTCTCAATAGCATCTCAAGTGTTCTGTAGAGAGAAAACACCTATTTCTTTGGATAAATCCCTATCAGAACTTGCTTTCAAACAATTTTGTCTCTGGAATCATCACTTTGCACTGGTGACCTTCAAACTGCTGAAGGAAAGAAATTAAATGTGATCTATAAGGGCAACAGAAAGTAAGAGGAGCTCTTCTGCAGGGATTGAATCAATAGTGACTCCATCAAATTTTGCTTAGAACCATGACATTATAAGAGCACCCAAATGTATGTGATGGAGTAAAAGAAAAAAGACCATGTTTTGATTTTGGTCAGCTTTCAATTCTTAAAATAATGCTAAAAAGGAAGGACAAGCATCTCTGGCCATCTATTTGAAGCATAAGCAAAACAGCAATCACAAAAGTTAGTATTTCTTTGTCATTATTTAATGACCAGGACTAAAATCCTTGATATTTTAAAGTTTGATCAGTGTTCAAAGATCTCTATTTTCTTGGATTAAATTCAGTTCTTTTTGGCTATGCACTGAATTTGCAAAGTAGAAAGCAGGGTTTTTTTTAAATTTGAGACTTGCACATTGTTTCAATTTAGCAACAATTTCACATAAAATAAAATCTCCTTTAAAGCCTATTAATACTTCGAATCATTAACCTCTGAAAACCTCAGAATCCCTAAATACCTGAAGGACTGAAGGCAGTAAGCAGATTTAAAATTGGCATTGATTGGCAGTCCATGAAAGGCAATTGTTCTATCTTTGTAAAATCTAAAGTCTATTTTAGCTTTCATTCACTTTACATGTTCTGCTAGTCTGGGGGGGGAAGGCTTACTCTGAAAGTATCTTAAAAAAAAAGAAAAAAAAAAAAACACCTCTCCCAAAATTCCTACAAAATGTCTTCAGATCAAATGATGTGCATTTTTCTACAAGAGTTTAAGGTGCTGGGAATTCTTTGGTTTGTAAGGGAGAAAAAAACCCAACTGTTTTGATGTGTTTGAAATAATGAAATTAGGAGAGATTCTGCATACGAGAGAGAGAGATTCTGAAATATCTTACTGGATAGCTGGCAGAAATCCTATGCTACTCTGATACACAACAGGGAACAGCTGAATGCATAAATGTACAGGGGTCAGGGTAAAGAAGAAATTGCATGCTCCTTCCTGAAACACAGTCATAGCTACGTACAAGTTAAGGTTTATGTGTACTAGAGAAAAGCAGTGATGTTTTTGTTGTTATTTGATTGTGGTCTGATTTGTAGACCCATAGAATGGTTTGGGTCGGAAGGGACCTTAAAGATCATCTAGGTCCAAACCCCTGCTGTGGGCAGGGACACCTCCCACTAGACCAGGCTGCTCAAAGCCTCATCCAGCCTGGCCTTGAACACTGCCAGGGATGGGGCATCCACAGCTTCCCTGGGCAACCTGTTCCAGTGCCTCACCACCCTCAGAGTAAAGAATTTCTTCCTAATATCTAATCTAAATCTACCCTCTTTCAGTTTACAACCGTTACCGCTTGTCCTGTCATTACAGTCCCCGATGAAGAGTCCCTCCCTATCTTTTCTGTAGTCCCCCTTTAAGTACTGGAAGGCTGCTATAAGATCTCCTCAGAGCCTTCTGCGAGGAGAGGTCAAAGGTTCTCATAATTTTTTAATTGATAAATGTGAGCTGAGTTGGATAACAGACTAAAAATTGACAACGACAAAAACATAGAATCCTGAAACAGCACAGGTTGAAGGGATTTCTGGAGGTGACCTGCCTCAAGCTCCCACTTAAGGCAGAGCTAGCTTTGAATTTAGAAGCAAGTATCATGTTATATCAGGTTGCTCAGAGTCATACTGAATATTTCCTAGAATGGAGGTTCCACAACTGTACTGGGCAACCTCCTGCAGTATTTGATCTCCCTCAGTGTGAATTTGCTTTTTGTAATATCTGATCAGATTTTGCTTTGTTGCACCTGTAGGTTGATATACCTATTTGGACATCCTAGGAATTGGAAGCTAACCAGAATCTAGGGGAAAAAAAAATGTTTTTAAGGAAAAGACTCATAAAGGAGCAAATCGGTCATAAAACAGAGAGCCAGAATTCCTAGTCAGAACCTGCAAAACAGATGCTATAGTTCTCAGATAAGTGGCACAGGATCCACTAAGAATGATCACACCACCTGGTTCCAATAAGGACAGCATTATAAGGAGTCACAGCTTATACAGGGGTTGTGCTTCCTTTGCTCTGACTCCTTGAGCGTGAGCTCAGGCCCAGAGAGGATGCTTGAGGGAAGAAGCTGAGTCTTCTCTGTTTAATATTCTGGAGACCGATGTTTTCATATGTGTTGTCCATAGGTGGCATATACTAGAAAATTTGTTCATTCAGTGGTCTGGGGATTCTGGAAAATGGCAGTTCTGGATAAACCCTTTTCTGATGTTGGCACATGCAAATGTATATGGACCTCACGCATTTTCTAAACACATATCCATCCATAATGAAGAATGCTGATGTGAGGTAGGGAAGTGTCCCCCTGCCCCTTGGCCAATATCGGCAGTGTAGGCAGACTGACCCCTCCTCTGCTCAAGCAAGGATTCCTTCACACCTGACTGCCAGGTGCAGAAGTCTTGTCTTATTACCCTTGGTTAAGGACAGAAAAGTAAAGCAATGACGGTGAGATTCATCTCACCTTTAACCAAAAGCATTCAAAGATAATGGAGTAATTTTTTTTTGTGTCTTTTCTTGAGGTCAGTGGATAGAAATTCCTATAAGGGAGCCATTTCATCTACCTTTTTATTCTGACTAAAACGGGAGCCTTGGTAATTAGATTAAACTGAATGGGTAATTTTTAGATGAACTTTCTCATAGAGATTAAAGGTCAGACACATAATGGTATTTAAACTTTCAGCTCCTTTTTTAGGCAACTATCTCACATTGATTTTACTGACAGCTAGCTGCCTGAGTAATTTCTGAGATTTCAGTCTAATTACAGTATAAAGATCACACGTGAAGTTTGTGGCAGGCCTTACTGAAGTAAGTCTTTCAAAAAACATTGCATACTCTCTTGGATAATATAAATAATATTTTTCATTTCTGCTTTGTTACTGAGATATAATTCATAGAAGAATCCATTTAATGCTTGCACATTATAAAAACATTTATAAATAAATTTTTAAGATATAAATGATAAATTTTAAAACTTAAAGTACTGTGAATTATTGTACTTTCCATTTTATTACTGATGGGAATATTCGCGTTCATCTTTGAGTTATATTAAGAGAAGCCTATTAACAAATTAATAAAAGGTAGTAAGTAGATGCAAGGAGCATAAGCTAGTATCTGTTGCGTTAGTTACCAACTCAGGAAAGCACTTAGACACATGGCTGCAGTCAACTTGCCATGATTTTCATCAGAGTTGATCATGTTCTTATTAAATCCATTTTACCAAAGTAAGGCTGTAATTATATAATTGTTAGTGTACATGTCAAAATATTGCACGTATTTCATGCAAGACCGTTTCAACTTTTCCTGCCCATTTTAAAAATTATTTCTTTTGAATATTAATTTAAACTCACATTTTGTGAGTAAAATAAAATATTCTACCCAAATTATCAAGTTATTTTGAACTTCAAAGACAAGCCTGCTTTAGGAAGTGCTATCCCCTACTGCCTCATCCTGTTATATTTTAGAAAAGCCAAGGAGCTTCTTCTAATGAATGTGAATATGTGAATGCAGAAATGTTAAAAGTACATTATTGACTTTACGTCTTCACAATAAGAACTATTTTTCTATACACTGGGTCTATACAGTTTTGATCCTTGTTTAAAAAAAAAAGCATTGTTATTTCTTAAATATATTAATATAAAATGTGATAAAAGGATAATATTCTTTAAACTCAGTAGACTTTTCCATGACATTCTGTGTCTAAGCTAGCAAAATAGCCAAAGTCAATTCATAACGTATGTATGTTATTTAATAGTAATAAATTTGGCCTCCTTTTTGCCTTTTTCATTGTCAAGCAAATGAAGCTTTGTAAAAAGTAACCATCCAGCTTTGGTGACTTTTCTCAACTAAAGGAACTCCTGGAGCATTTTGTATTTTTAAGCTGTTTGATTTGCCTGTGCTTTTGTACAAGGAAATTAGCGGCTCATGCTAGAAATACATTTATTTGGATATATTGTAGTGGCAAATGAAGTGAATACTTTCCTCCCTGCTAACTGATGCTAATTTTTGTGAGTTGAAGAAATCAACGCCTAGAGATGCTCTGTCTCTTCCTGTTCTTCTGACACAGGTCTCCCCAAATGAGACTGCATAAGACTTTTATCCATTCCTTTTGAAACCAACTTCCTAGACCAATTGGTCTTCAAATAGGAAGTAAAACCCTGTAATGACAAAGATCAGTGGAGGCCTCTGTGGAGGGATGAATAATCTCTTGAAACAGTGAAAAGCATCTTAAATGTTGAAAAAAAGCAAAAATGCCCAAAGACCATCAGCCATAACATTTCCAGGGCCTGAAAGATAACAGCAAGTTCTATAATCAATATGAAAGTTTGCTGACTCAGGTGTTAACCTAATTTTTGCACAGTTCAGGAAGAAAAAAATCAATTTAGATGAGCAGAGAAAAATCAAACCCATTTGCTTACTTTCAATCTCTCTGATTTCATTCTCTGAGAAATCTAAATTCTGCCTTTCACCACACTAATAAATTTACCATATTTGCATGTTTTATTAATCATAAAAGCTTATTTTAATTTATATGGCTTTATTTAATTTCTGAATTAATTGTATGGTGGGTGTTTAAAGTTTACATAGCTGATAATATCATCTATATTACTGCTGAACACTTACAGTGCAGCAGAGCCACAAAACTTCCAGAAATGATTGATGTCTCTTGTGCTTAGTGTATGAATACACACAGGGAGGAAGGAAAGCAGAAATCTGTACACTAAGACAATACTTGTACTTTGATGTCCCCAGTCCTGAAGGACTAATGGCAAAGTCAGATTCTGGACTTGCACAGGAAGAAGAACAGAAATCAATGGAAGGTATTTCTGATTTGGGAGAATGTTCTGTTCTTACTCTATAGCGGTGATATTAAGCTGTGGTCTCTTCAATGCCCTTACTGAGTTGCTCATAGGAGCTAAGTCACATTGTCCAATAACAGCCTTTTCTGTGGAACACAGCTTCAAATTATTTTCTTTTTAGCTGAGAGTATTTTAGTATCCGGTGGTTTTAAATATGAAGCATTTAATCTTAATTTATAGCATGATTTCTATAACAGCATAATTATAGGAAATATATTTTCAGAAAACCTTTAGAACATTCTGTTTTCTGACATGATTAGCCAAAAGGTTTAATATACAGTGGATACAAAATGAAAAGAAAGAAAAAAAATAGTTTCTATGAACAGGAATACAACAGGGAAGTTAGAACAATGCAATATCTTTTCTAAAATCTAGTAACTGAAAACTGGATTGTCCCCCCATATGTGAGGTAGCTAATTTCTGCTCATCTGCTGAACTTTAATAAAATGGATATTAGGCCTGTAAGGGACATCCAACTCTAATAAAGGGCAAATATTGTAAGATCATTTAAAAGTGTTTATGCTTCAGCTGCCTTAGTCAATGTGGGAGGGCAGAAGTCTTGGAAATCCTACCTGCTTAACCCAACTCGGTTTCTATAACTTGGCAATTAGGGTTGGTGGGGTTTTTTTCCTTTTATTCATGGAAAACCAAAAACACTCTTTAAAAAAAAAAATAACCCCTTACCATAAACTTAGATACAAAGAGATAAAAGTTATCTTCTAATATCATCAAACTTGGCATAATACAGCATTTAAAGTGAAATAGGTTTTGCCTCCTAGAAAAACCTTAAAAATCTGATTAGCCTTCATTAAAATTAATTAAATACTATTAAATACAGTTAATTAATTGAATTAAACTTGATTCAATACAGGTCCCTTTGACTTCACTGTGTTTTGAAGCAGCTTCTGAGCAAGTTACAAGACTAATCTAAATTATACTAAATCACTGCATGAAATCCTGGCTCTGCTGAAATGAGTAGTAAAACTTGCATGGACTACATTCAGGTCAGAATATTACTGAAATCATCTGCATCAAAGTAGTGCTCAGCACACCTGTGGTGGAGGTGAAGCTCAAAGGCATCTTTCCGGCAGTAACCTAAGCCCTGATACCACCTTGGGCTTCAAACTGCTTGAGTAAGTTTTAATTCTTGTCCATGCTGCTAAAATAATGAAATAAGGACTAAGTAGGGCTGGAGTTGTCCTGCAGAAAGAAAAATGTAAGTCTAAAGGTTTTGGGGATTTTCTTAGTTCCAGATTTTCTGGGTACTGTTTGATTTCTCTAAATGTTTCCTTTCTCTAAATGATTCCTCTAAAAGTCCTAAGCTTTACAAAACCATCAGTAGTTTGTTAAAAGTCAGAGTTGTGAGGTCAATGGACCATCAGCATTTTAACCTTGTTATTTGCCTCTTATTGTTGTGCCATTTGTTTTAATATGTTATCATGGGTTCTGCACTTGCCTTCATCTTTTTCAGGAGATAGCTGGATTAAATTACATTAAAAAAGAGCGTGCTCTGTGGCCAAGTGCAAGACAGCAGTTCATAGCAGCCTGAATGGTGTTGTGTTGTTCTAGATTTGTGGCTAAAATAGTCTTGATAATGCACCAGTGTTTTGGCTGTTGTTAACAATGCTTTCACACCATTAAGGTGTTCTCTGTTTAGATTTGGCTGTATCTTAAGCAGTCAAAAAGTTCCATTTCGCTTCTGTGGTTTGTGTTTGGTTTCGTTCGGTTCATTGGTTGGGGTTTTTTTTGTTGGGTGTGTTTGGGGTGTTTTTTTGTTTTGTTTTTCTTTTCTTTTTTCAAAATGGAATACACAAATTTATATTCTTTTGATATTAAGTAACTTGACTGCTTACATGGAAAGTTGATTTCTGAGGATTCTTATTTGGAAATAAAAAGCATAGGTATCCAGTATATAGATAAGTATCTGCACGTAAAGGAAAGCTGGTTAGACAGTATTTGCTGAATATGTTATGAATTGTATTTCTGGTTTTCATTAAAATAATACATTTAGAAATTATTGGTTGTGGGTTTTTTTTCACTGTTCAACAGCTGTATGTTTGGCTGAATAATGTATTGCAAGTATTAAGTGAATATTATATTGCCAGGTCTGACACTGAACAGCAATACATGTTGAACAACCTACGTAATAAATTTTCATTCCGTCATTTAGTCAGTTCTGGGAAATGTGTTGCAAAATAGTATGTTGCTTTGTTTTAATTTTGTTTCTAATACTGTCTATCATCTGTGCATTTTATTATGTGGTGTTTTGTAAAGTTCAGTTGTCCAATAATTTGTCATTGAGTCTATTATATCAGATAACATTAACTTCATGTAATGCTCTTGTCTCCATCTAATTTTTTGAAGCAATTTCACAGGGGGAATATGGGAGTAAGGGTTTGTGTGTAAGAGGAAGAATTGGGGTGGAGGAGAATTGAGAATTAGCGTAAGTGCGCTCACTGATCTCAAATCTTCAGTCTGGGCTCAAAAATTCCCTAATCCACTTGTGTGTAGTGATTGCCCTCCTGGGAGGCTGGAGTCTGCATGCCCATCTCTCAAGTTATCCATAGACCTGTGCTGTGACCTTCTCAGCTGGTAAGTAGGGAGTACTGAAGGGTGAAGATGTCATTATGGTGAAGAAAGAGAAAGCATGTTAGGGAATAAAGGCTGCAAATGAAGATGCTATTGGGTTGAAATTCCTAACATTAACAAAAGGACAGCTGGGTGTGCTGGATTGAAGTTCCATAAAGAATTGTAATATTTAGGTTAGTGTACCCTTAGATTTATTAGTGCTGCTGCTCATGGGACTACTTAATACATGAAAAGTACCTACTAGTCTAAAATCTGCATTGGGATAAAAGGCATACAAAATACATACGTGATATTCATGATTGCTAGCCAGAAAAATTGACAAATAAAAAAAAAAAAAAGATAGTCAAAGTGGAAAAAGTCCTGTCTTTTTTCTATCTAAATAACTTAATGTAAGCCACTTATTTTGAAAATGTTTTCATCACTGTTTTTTTCTTCTTTTACATCAAACTGGTGTAAATTTTTCATATATTTGAAGTATCTTTTAACAGGATCAAAACAAAATGCTTTAATTTTTCATTATCTCTTGTTACTTGCTTAATTCAACATAAACTTGTAAGTGATTTTTGTCCACCATAAACCTCATTTTTGACAAACATATTATTCAACTCCAAAACTGTTTAGTCCTAGGTCGAGTTCCACTGTCAAGCCTTTCTAGCATTATCAGGATTTATATTTTCTCAATATGTACTAATTCATACCATGTTGAACAATTACACAACCTTAAACACAAGAATTAATAACCTTTTTTTCCCTTGTTTGGCTGGTTTTCTTCAGATGTTTCTGGGGAGGAGTGGTGTATGTTACTTAAATACTCATTGCCAGATGTCTAATTCTCATGCCTGAATTCTTCAGAAATTGGTACTGTTTAAAGTATGTTACAGCTGGAACTGATTAGAGTAATAAAGGGGATCTGATGTGCTAGGGAAGTTCTCTTTACCCTCAGAAATTAGACAAGCACTGCTGAATCCCATACAAATGAACCGGAATTTTCCAGTTTGTTAGTAGGAAAGCAAACCAATTCTATGATGCTTCCTCATTTGAAACATTTTGAAGTTGCTTCTATTGAAGGCAAGAATTAAGATTCCTGATTGGTTCTGCAGATAACTATGCCACAGATTTGGACCAGTGCAGAAGTGCTGATTTTGCTGTATTAAATGCCTACTTTGGTAATTAATTCCAAGTGTGGTGTATCTGAGTAGCAAAACTCCCTGGTGTAGTTTATTCAACATTTTTCCCCCTCCAGCCAAATAGCTACTTTGCAGATTTGTAGTTTTGCAAGCATAACATCATGCAAATTGAATCTTTTTCAGTGGGACTTCATTTAATTTCTCGTGATTGAGAGGGGTAAGCCAGCCACGAGGTAGTGTAAATGTGACCTCTTACTGACTTTCCTTTCACTGCAAACAGAAGGTTTTATCTCATCTTCTCAGACCTAGTTCAATGGTTTCTATTTGTGGCTAAATGTTAATCTTAGGTCAAGCTCCTCAGGTAGCTTGATCTTGTGTAGAAGGTTTCTGAAGATGATCTTATTTAAGTGGAACCACAAAAAAGTGTCTAGTGATTACTAGGAAATTCTTAACAGTTGCTGCACTGGGGTATGCATGGCAGTAACTCAGTGCTGTGAGTGGAAACTCTTGACTGTGGCAATTACGTGATGATACTGGGAGGAAAAAAACATACCTGCGTTACAGAGGTCCTGGACTCTCAAGGTGAGGGAAGGTCTTCTGAGCATCTTAAAAAAAAAAAAAAAAAAAAATTTAGGAGTTTGTGAACTAAATACAGTGAAGATAAAATCTCTTCAACTGTTTTAGAAGAATTTCAGCTTTTCTTTAGGGGGAGGAACTTTGTTGAAGTAGCTGTTACTGTATTGACTCCCCACCAAAACTATGACAGTTTGTTAAATGAAACAAACTGGAAGTGGTGGGTATAATTGGGGAGGGGGGGAATTTTGATTTTGCTGCCTCTAGGTATACAATATGTTGTACTAAGACAAATATTTTATTTTAAAAATTAAGCCTTTAATATGTTTCTGTGGTAAGGACTTGAGAGGACCAGGAATAGACTGAGGCTTAGGAGGCTTTCTTGATCCCGATGAATACTGAGCTATTTGGAACACTGCATGTGCCAGAGAGAGCAGTCTTTCCAAATACAATTACATTACATTTATAAAATCTATTAAAAGTATCTGCAAAGAGTGATTAGGAGAATGGGCCTGAAAAAGTCCATTAATATCCCTGTGGATCTCCTCTGAACTCAGTGTGCCTTGAGTGAGATTTAAATTTTATCCCTAAACCATCTTCTGATCAAAAACTTGCTTTTTTTCCACCGTGGTTTTGCCAGGGAAATCTGTATAAACTCAAAATGCGACAGTGAAACAACAGGAGGTCTCAGCTGTTTCTGGTGGGAGCTTTCAGGACAAAAGGGATGATGAAGGCGTGGTGGTGGTGGTGAGTGCAGATAGGTGAACCCCTGCATTTCCCCATCCCCACCAACTCCTGATCCTCTGCCATGCTAGTGTTACAGGGACCTTATCTCTTCCCTTGGACTCTCTCCCGAGCCTAAACCCTGCATCCTCAGTGTCCTAAATCAGGGCACTGCAGGATGAGGTTATGTAAATTGCAGGCCTTGTACGTAAATTGGTTCATAGGTATGGATTATGTGACAATTCTGCTGAATCTTCTGAAGAGATTTGAGGCATAAATACAAGAAAGATTCCTTCCCTTTACTAGGCTCTGTTGAACATTTTCATAATTTAAGGAAGAATCTCAGTGGAACCGGTGAATTAGACTCTTGTGAGTTTGAGGCTGTTTTTTCTTCTTGTAGATAGGAAATGTGACTTTTGCATAGCAGGTTCTGAAATAGTAACTTTCTAAAACTAAATAAAAGTATTATATTATCTCAACTCACTCTCTGCTTAAACTGAGACTGGTAAATTCTAAGAGTCTTGATACCCTTTTAAGTGTGCCCCAAAAAGACAAGACTTTTAAATTTAACAATCAATAGCTTCAGTGCTTCCCAAATACAAATATGTAAAAGTTATCCTTTCTGACAAGTGTTTGGATTTTGGTCTGATGAACTGCATTTCAGCAACAGACAAACAAACAAAAAATAATCTGATACTTGTATTCTCCTACAGATGAACGTAACAATATACAATTTTCATGTCTCACTTTTTTCCTCTCTTCTCCAGAAAAAAAAGAAAATAATGCTGAATGGTGTTATCTCTATGTTGCTAGCACATCAGAATTGCACATTAGGGTATGGAAGTATTTCAGAATATTTCTTTTCCTAATTAAGTATATAATCAAAACTCGGTGCTTTTTGAAAGTAGTTTTGAATTACAGGGGTGTTAGGTAACTTATTCCATTGTTTCTTCTTCCTTATACCTTCTTTATTAATGTCTAAAAGAGCTTAGTACAGTTTATACATTAGAAGCGGGGAAAATTCTACTAGAATATCAAAGTACCAATGATGTTGGCCAGCTACACAGACCGTTGGCACGTGCCGCTGTAGGCATTCACTCTGTAGGTCAGCAGGTGAGTCTTAAGCATTAATCCTCTCATAATGTGTACATGACAGCAAGGGTAGCATTTAAAGGCCACTCATATCTGTCTTGAAAAGTGAATTGGAGAGTTAACCACTTCTGTCTCGGAATTCAAATAAAACCAGCCCCCTAGGCACAAAAGCCTGTTTTAAAGGCAGAAAGTAACAGGCATAACTAGGTGTCATTTGCAAGGAGCTGGACAATTTCACTCTCGGCATAATTTATTTGACTCTACTTAACTTCAAAATGCTGCCTGAGCCAATACTGCTGGTATAGTAACTAGCAGAACGGACTCTGCAGGTAGGTTTTTCTAGTCATTGTTGATACAATATCAATAGTAACGATGATCCTAAGTAAAAACACAATTAGTGAACTATATAATGCTTTTCTGTTGATATGTGCAATTTATCAGAGCACTGCAGAACAAGCAGGAAGGGCTGTGTGCATAAATTTGTCTTGTTTACGTTCATGTATTAATGCTTCTTATCGAGCTACTGTAGAGGCCAAAGAAACAGAGCAAATAAAGAAGTTTATAAACTTGTGCACAGTTTTAAAACAAACAAAGCCCCCAATAATCTTGAGCCACTAGGTCCTGCAGTATATATCCAAACTCAACTTTTCCCCAGACATATGATTTTTGAGTGAGACCTAATTACCTTTCTCCACTCCACTCAAACTGTAGAGAAAAACGTACTTAAGACCTACTGAGTAGGAAATACAGAGTGTGAATCTTGGCTGATCTTTCTTTATCACCCATATTAACAAAAGTGAATGAAACTGAGAAATTATTCTAGCTAGTAATTTATAAGAGGCATCTCAAGAAATCACTTCTTTCAGTATTACTGAAATGACAATGAATAAATGCAGTGGTAATTGTGGGTTGTTTTTTTAAAGGAGCACTTACTGAAGTAATGTGCCAAGAAATATAACTATTACTCACTAGTCAAGATTTTTAGTGAATATTTTTCCTACTACTGTGCTTACATATGTGTATGGCATAAAGATCACTCTGTGTATTATGAACATTACTGAATTCATGCTACAATACTATCCTAGAGCTGACTTTCCCATTTTATCTCAATATAAACAGTTAAACAAATTATGTAAAACATCACACACGATCTGGTATCCACAAGTGGCATTAAAGTCCAGGAATGATCCATAGAGCCATATAGTATTAGCTAACATGATTTTCAACATATCTGGGTCAGAGACTTGCCTTTCTTAAAGCTTTTCTATTTTCTTCTGAAAAAGGTGATGTACAAAAAAGGCTTTTACTGATCTACAGAAGCAGCCCATGCTTGTCCCTGCCCCAGCATAACCCAGGGCAGCTCTGGCCTGCTTTCAGGGACTAACACCAGCTGTAATTGAGGAATAAAAATCGCAGGTTGGGCAAAAGTCCCTCCAGCCCCGTACCCTCTCCTCAGCAGTGATGAAAACCAGACCTAAGTATGAATGGGGTGATCATATAATGACATTTCTGCTCAGGTGCCCTTTCTGAAACCAGCAAACCGTGTTTCACAGATATCCTGAACCAGACAGGGTATGTTTATACCCTCTTAACAAGTTAGGACAGATTTTTATTTTTTTTCCCCCATGAGTTTGCAAATACGCAAAAGTGTGAGTGTGTATACCAGCAAAATGTGATATCTTCATGTGTTTGTGTATACATGAAAAAAAAGAATTAACCCATCTGAATTTTTAGCATTAGCTTTTACTTCTAAAAAACAGACTCCCTGTGCTCACTACTCTGCAGCATATGGGCAGCTGCATAAGTATGTTAGAGAGGAACTTCCTCTGAACCAGGCTGGAAACTTACTGCAAAACCACAGCACCTTTCTAACACCTCCGTGCCTGGAGCTTAGGCCCTTTATTTCTGTAGAGGAAGTTATGCTGAATAAACTTGCTAGATTCAGAAACAGACTCTGAAAATCCTAAAGAGCACCTGTTAGCATGTACAACTTTTCAATGTGCCTAAGATTTTCATGTTGTGTTTTTTCCTACTGGGTAGGAGTTATTTAATTCATTAAAAACATGTCTAATATTATTTTGATCAAATACACCTTTCACTTTGAATGAAAAATCAGGTACTAATTTTGTCATAGCAATGAAGAGTCTCAGATCCTCTGGAGACCCCCCTTTGGAACCAAATAGAGGAAGGGACAGGACAGAAGTTCTTAACTTACAGCCAACAGGATGGGTTACTATAATCTGATATGTATCACTAAATGATCTGATCCCTGTGATTTATAGTCCTGTAAAGATTTAAGAAATCTACTTGCTGTATTTATTGTTTCCTTTTTTCTTTTTTTTTTTTTTTTTTTTTTTTTTTAGGTTTTAATATTGGTGGNCAAAAGCCAGTGCCAAAATCTTAATTGAATTGGGTATTTTTTTTTTTTTTTTTTTTTTTAAGAACTTGCTTCCTGAAAGTAATTTTATTAATGAACAGCAAGAAAATATTTTTGAAATACTCACCTGAAGCATAGTGTCTTTAGGCTGGTTTATGCCACCTGAGAGTCTGTTTCCGTCAGTTTCAGTAAGTTGTAAGTTTCAAGTTTCAATATTTTGAGACTATTACACAGTCTGTGCTGAGACATTTAGATGAGATGTAACTTAAAACAGCATAGTATAAACTCTAAACATGTGTTAGAGCTGCATTCAAGCAAAACTGTAGTTGGAACTACAGTTACAAAACATCGAAGTACAGAAAGTACCATCTTGGAGGTGTGGGTGTAGAGGTATGACCATAAAGAAACCCTAAACTTTCCCCTGATTAGAAGATTATAAAATAGAAAAAGACCTTTGGATATTTACTTCAGAAACTGTCTATTTCAAAGTCTAAATGCATGGTTAATGTTATACATTTTTTTATGTAGTTTGATATGAAGAACCAACATGCCCCCCCCCCACCCCCCTAAGCTTAAATCTCACGTATTAAATTTTTAACAGTTTATTATGGGCTGAATACTAAAAGAATTAGGCATCATTTGATTTAAATCGTGTTTGGAGATTAAAAGTTGAGACTGAGAATTCTTTGTTTAATTTGCAAACAAATATACAGTTTTAGATTAAGACTTGAAATGTCATGATCTCATTGCTTTCTAATATGGTCAGGAGTTGATTAAACTTGCATGATCTTCAAGAAATTAGAAAACTGTGGTCACACTCCAACAAAATAAAAGACATTTTCCCAAGTGGGAATTTAGGCATTTCATTTCTAAGAAGCTTTAATATTAAAACTTCATTGTATAAACATAAGTTATTTTCCATGTTAATCAGAACATTTGTCTTGCTAATGACTTAAATGATATCCTAATTAGAGTTGAATAATCCACTGAGGCATGAGCAGACTTGAACTCATGACTTTTTTTCTAATCAAAACTCTTTTAATTTTGTTCTTGTAGAAGACTTGCTTCCTTTATATTATCCTGCCTGTAAAAGGAAGCAAAAAAGTTATGAGAACATGCTATTTTCTCAACTTTTTCTGATTTGGGATCTAATCACATGTGGTATGTAAATTCCAAAGATACATCCCAAGCTGATCTCTGCAGTGCGAAGTTACGAAGCTATTTTTCTGATTTTCTGAAATGTACTTTCAGTGTTCACCTTTTAAATTATTACTAAATCTCCGTTTAGGTTGGAAAGTGGCTCTTTTCCTACAAATATTTGACTTATTGTGTAATGACTTGGGGAAAAGATGATTTCATGAAAAAGGGAACTATGGCCCCCCAACCTCTTGCTAGGTAGAAGGGGCTCTGAGAATGTTCCCCGTCTTTCTGCCTCTGTGTCCTGTTGCTTGATTCAAGTGCACCTGGCAAAGCTTGTTATTGTAACCTGTGTTGCTCATAGGAAAGTGGCTGATGAGTTAGGGTGGGAAGTAGAGGGGGATAAATACAGTACAAAGCAAGTCTTAATAACGCTGAGGAGCTTGTCAAACAACCTTTGGGGTTGCTTAGTCTTATGAGCCTGGCCTTTGGACCTGCGTCCCTTCCCAGTAATCCAAAACAAGTGAAAAACCACAATAGCACCTCTGCTTTGTTGTATTCCCTTTCTTCTTCAGCATCCCACATCTTCCTGTTATTCAAGGGCTGCTGTTGAGAGTCTGGCCCTTAAATTGTCATGCAGCTTGTCAGCATTTCTTTGGTGGAAATGCTAATACAAGCTGTTCCTTGCTCTTAGTTTCTGCACTGCCTTCACAGCTGTCTTGTATAACTATTCATGGGGTGCCATTTCATGACTGGGATGAAGTTTTCGTATGTTAATCTAAGACGTTTCTTTGCTGTAGCACCAGGGTGACTGGTCAAGACAAAAGCTGTAAATTTTTAGAGATATATTAATTAATGAGATAGTACACAATGAAAATTCCTTGAAGAAAAAATGACCTGATAGAAGTTCGGGGGATAATTTGCCCTGAAGAAAACAAAAGATACTGAAAACATGGAATAAAAAATGTTCTAAACAGATTAATTTTTCATACTATAGACATGCTTTTAGCAAAAGATTCTTGCCTTGCAAAGGGAAAGAAAAAGAGAAGGTTACCAACAACACCGTAGGGTGTTTTATACTACTTCAGGAATTATGTGAGGTTACCTCATTTAAAAAGAGAACTTAAAACCTTCCTTCAGTGGGTAGGTAGCCATCAAAAAAAAAAAAAATTTAGTCAGTTACAACCTTGTTACCAGATCGGTTACCAGAATCTACTGTGCTTCAGACTATATGGTTTATGAGGCTGTATTGAAGTCAAGAACTTCTCAAAAACCAGGCAGTATTGAGAGTCAGGATTAAAAGTCCAGTTTCCAGTCTTTCCTTCATGAAGACCACATGGCCTACTCTTACACAGCTAAGTACCACGGACACTCAAAAGACTATGACAACACATTGTCATAGCCGTAATACAAAAATTATTTCTTCTGAGACTGTAATCTTCAGGGTGGAAAACTGCAGCTCTTTAATAGTACACAGAAACATAATACAACAATTTTTGCACAGGAAATGAAAAGCAAAGCCTTATCCAGATAAAACTGCAGGGAAAATATAGATAGGCAAAAGAAAATTATCACTTGTGATTGAATTTGGCAAGGACAGGGAGGATAACTCTGCCCTTGTGAAGAGTGCCATGGGATCTTTAATGATCAGTCACAAAGGGACCAGAGTTGGCTGTATTGCCCAATTACTGTGCAGATAGACTCATTAATGGAAGATTACAGCAATCAAATATATTTATCTTTTTAATTTTACTAATGTATCTAGTCTACT
>VYZM01017493.1:38935-53374 GCA_013398915.1 Dromas ardeola | reverse complement strand
ATTCTTTTTGTTATCTTTCATAAATTAAGTTTTGAGAATGTTAATTCTATGCCTCTGGCAGCAGTGCAAGAGGAAGCACACTTTTTTTTTTTTTTGGAGTTTATCACTCAACAGTGACTTTTTTCCCGTAGAGCCAAAAAAATCAATCACTGCACAAAATGCCCATGCAGACAGAAGAATGCATTGTGTCTTGCTAATTAATATGTCTATCTGATGAAAAAAAAATCAATACATTTTTCTTAAGAAGGGTTACTGCAGGAGGAGAAAGCAGTTTATCTCTGTCTGATTGATGAAACTGCATCAAAGTCAGTTATCCACCATTGAGTTCCATATTTATCCTAGTCACCTTTCAGACTGCTGGAGTTCAGTGTTCGGGCAGCACTTCCTTTATAATATAAGCCAAAGTTGAGAGCACTTGGAAAACTCAGAGCATTGGAAAGTTTCATTATAATAAATGTTTGAAAGGGAGCATGGGAGATTTACATAAATATAAAAATAAAAAAATCAAAGGGCTCTAAGGGCCAGAAAAGACAACACAACCTTGGCAGGCTGAGGTTATTGTATTTCTCAGGAGATGATATATTCATATTTTTTCCGACAGCCTGCAGTCCCAGCGATGTTACTCTCTTGAATCTCAAACTCACCATTGCTCCAGAGAGACTTGGTGTCCTCCATTCTTTTTTTTTACTGGAGAAAACTATTCACAAACCAAAAAATGGAGGTTAAAGAAAGTTAGTTATACTACTGGAGTGCCATTGCCTTACCTTTAAGCTTCCTGTACAAATATGCTGTAATACTTGGCATATCATTTTTATTGTGGATAAAGATAGAAGTATTGACAAAGACGGTGAGTTTTTTTTCTGAAGGGAAAGTAAGGTTGGTTGATGGGTGGGTTGGTTGGTTGGTTTTATCAGAGGCTGGCTTCTCGCTGAAAGAAACGATCCATTGTGAAACAACATCCTGCAACAGCTACTCGTATTCCCTCTTCAGGAAAATAGAAAGCAGTTGTTCCTCCAGCTTAACCTGAATTCCAAGTAAGGTAAGGGAGTTACTCCCTGTCTTTATTGACCACTAGCAATAATCCATCATTGGTAGGCTTCTCAGGTCAATTCTCTCCAAAGATTACTTTCTTGGTGTTTCCTACCTTTCTGACCTCCTCTAACTATGTTTATACCACAGCTGCAAAATCAGCTTCTTTGCTGGCTGTTCCAGGATATTCATGATTTTTTAATTTTTTTTAATTTTTTCTAGGTTAGAGGTGTGGATTTTTCTATTTTTTAGTCTGCTACATCTTACTGTTACTTCCCTTTCTTTCCTACCAATGTGTAAATATTTCTCCTAGTTGATGACTTCTTACAGCAAGCACTGCTTATTGGTAAATGTTATTTGCTGTTATGTCCAACCCTATCTCCTGAAAAGGTATGCAAATAGGAACAGGTTGAACTAGGTCCAGGTTCATCTTTTAAGTGTTAATGTTATCTTCAACTAGTCAATTTGCCAAGTAAAAATGAGAGCTGAACAAGGTCCATGAGAACTCTTTTTAGACCATTTCAGACAACATTGCATTATCCCCTTTACAGATTTACACAATGAAGTTTGTACCCAACAAGGATGTTAGCAAAGCTGATATATGTGTCATTGAAGTGGTTGAATGGCAGGGGTGTTTAGAGGAGTTTCCTCTCTCCCAGCTGTCTGGTGTAATGAGAGTTTTGTGGTCTGACTGTCAACACCAAGTATCTTTTACCACAAAACAAAAATAAAAAGAGAAAGCTAAACAGGGAGATAGACTGTGGTTGGTGAAGGGTAATGCACCATTTTCTTGTCAGTTGGGAGGCATCTCTGAGCTTTTAAAAGTTGATCCAATCCAATTAATACCAATAGAACCCCCCCAGTAATTTTCCCATGCTTTGCTTCAGTCCTCTGTAAGTTATAATTTGTTCCATAGGCTGAACTGCCATACAACCAGACCTCGATAAAATCCATTTGCCTTCAAACTCTCTAAATAAATAAATAAAAATCTATGATTGTAAAATTTCCTGGAACTGTCAGCTTTCTTCCCTCCTTGATGTTTTTTTGTGTGTTCAATAGCATTCCCCTTCTCCCAGAAGATTTTGCCATGCTCCTTTTCTTGCTTTTAAGCTCCTGACATCATCTCCCAAGAAAATCTGGAGTTTAAGTAGGACTAATGTTATTTAAGAAAGCAGTCCATACTGATTAAGACTGCTAATCTCCAGTTCAATGTCTCTTGATACCGCAGACCTTCAGACCAACCTCTGAATGAGCAAAACTGAAGGCTTTTTGGTACGGGAGCTAGTATAAATTACACAAATTTAGAGGGAGCAAATCGTCAGCTTGTGTAATTTGTCATAATTCATCAGATGTCAATTAGATATTGCACTTGTTAAAGACCTACTCCCACATTTCGCTATTTATTTTTTGTGATCTGCTATGCAGCAATGCATCTGTAAGTATGTCTTTTCTCCTTAATCTGTGTCTAACTTTCTCTTTTTTTACTTTCTTTCCCTTTTGACCTCCATCCTAATGCTTCTACTTCTTCAGTCAGACACAGAAAATGCCTTAATTCACTGTTTTCCTTTCTTCGTGCTGTGTAGCTTTTGGTATTGTTGAGCAAAATTACTATGTAGAGTAATGTGGGATAGAGTATTATATAAGAAAGTGCTTTTTAAAAATAAGTCCTTGTACTGTACAAAATAGTGCTACATGTGAAATAGCTAATGGTAATGATGATAGGAATCGTAAACACAATAGAGGAGGAGAGAAAAGCAAAGAAAGCAAAAATTAGCTCACAGATTTGAAAGCCTCCCTAGTCTAGTATGAGCCATCCAAATGTAAAATTACATCAGAAATGATCATTGTAAACATTGTTTTTAATTAGTAGCAGACACATTAATTGTGATGATGTATCTGTTTATCCCTCAACAAAATAGGTAAATCATAAATTCCATTCATCTTTCTCGTCTTAACTGCTTTTTTTTTGAGTGCATGAATAAGCTAACTCCTAATTTATTATAGTTATGTTAATAAATAGCTATTAGACTACAGTGAAGCTATTTGTTAGCCAGAGCTGATATATTATTTAGAGATTGTAATAACCCTAAGCATTCTCATTATTATCAATCTCAATAGACACGGATCTGCAGAGAGATGAATGTAGTTTCTACAAAACCTTAAAGCCTTTAGAGCTGCCAGCTACAGCCTGAGCTGTTGTAGATCCACAGCCCTACAGTGAGGCCAACGTCTTTGCCCAGTCAACTGAAAGTTAAGGCCTACATTTGTGGTTAAGAAAGGATAACCTCTCACTGCACTCCAATAAAACTGGTTGATAGAAAAGAAGAAATTACTAGAAAACTGTTTTCAGGGGGACTGAAACTTTTGCTGCAAGATCTAGGCTCTTAAAGGATGTGGTTCCATGAAGGGACATTGTTCTCTGCTGCTGTTAACCTGATTGAACCCAAAATTTGGAATCTTGAAGCAACTGCTGTCTGTACCCAGAGGTTTTTAAATCACACCAGTGCTGCACAGCAAGCTCTGCTTCGGAGACAGCAGGCAACCCTCTGGAACACTTTCTGAGTAGAACAGGCTGTTCTTACTGCCCACCAAAAGTCTAACAACCTATATGTCCTATGAAGCATGTGGTATCACCCCTTTCAGTCTGACACGTCAGAGCGTGTTTTTTCTTATTATGAACACTGTCACTACAAGACATTATGATCCACACACAACAGACTCATGCCATGTAGACATAGCCATGCTCTTGTTGATATCCAACCATGCATGCTTGGTCTAAAGCTAAAAGACAATGTCCTGGTTTGGGGTGAAGAAGAGCCAACTCTCTGTTCAATGAGAGAGGCTCTTGTTTACACTTGTTGCCGTGGCAACCAGGGTCAGCTGATTTGGTTGTTTACCCTGTGGAGGGGTCACACCTGTGGAGAGGGGGGGACAGGTCAGGTGACCCAAACTGACCAATAGGGTGTTTCCTCCCATCTGCCCCATGGTCAGTATAAAAGTTGAGGGATCAAAGGGGTCAGGTTGGCTCTTCTTCTTTGGATCTTCTCCAGTGGCGTCTCTTTCTCCAGTGGCGTCTCTTTCTCCAGTGGCTGACCTCTGAGGAGGACCCTGTCAGCTCGTCTGCCTTTTGATCCCGGTCAGTGCGTTTCAGTTCCCATTTGTCACTGAGTCCAGTCTGGAACTTTCCCAGTGCCTGCCAGTGACATCTCCCTGGGAGCTTGATCTGGTTTTGTACATATTTATTTGTATGGTAGCTATTTCATTATTTCCTTTTTATTTTATTATTAATATTTCATTAAAATACTCTAGTTTTTTTCTAAACTCTTAACTTTGTTTATCTCTCTTCTTCCTCTCCTTGGAGCAAGAGGTGGGGGAGAGCATCTGTTCTCTTGTCGTTGGCCAACCTGGCACAAACCACGACAGACAATTATGATGATCCCTGTCATGGGAATGGCTAATGCCTGTGTTCATTCCTCTTTAGATATTAAGTAACTTTGTCTTTAGTAGTGGTTCAAATCTGTCAGGTTCAGGTCAATATAGTACTAGTAAATCGAGGCATCTGACTGTGCTAAGTAGCTAATATTTACCAAATACCATGCTTCCTAACATGCCGATCTCCCATCTCCTAGTTCAAAAACCTTATTCAACAGAGTAACAGTCTGAGATGGAACTCCTTCACTCCTCCTACTGAAGTTCTATTATGAAATGATTAATGAGAGAAGCAGAACAGCGAAGCAGATTCTTTTACCAAATGACCACAGGATGTAAAAGGCAGTGGATTTCAGTCTTTGCTCCAGTTTACTTTAAGTATAAAGCAATATTTCTGGTTGTTTTCCGCTTTTCTGCTTCATGTATTTTAAACATGGTTTAAAAAAAGTCACACTTTGCTGAAAGAGTCAGGAAAAGATGATTTGGGAGATGATGACTCATGCTCAGGAAAGTCATCTGACAAGGCTTTCACCAGTGGTAGGCAATGATTCCAGCACCTCCTCCACAGCACATTCAGAAAATTAGTATGAGTTGGGGGGGTAACGCTCTACAGTTTAAGACATAGGATAGGTATGAGACAGAATATATTTTATCTAAAAGTGGGATGAGTGGAGATGTGCAATAGGAAGGAGGAAAGGTCAAGAAATGTGAGATGGAAAACTTGATTGAAGGATGCAATGTGTAGGAGGTAGATGAACGAGGAGGGGGCTGAGGTTGGGGAGAGGAGGTAAGAAGTAATCTTCATGCACTAAAATACATGCACACGAAAATCAGAGGTCGCCTCTCATTCAGGGTCATTCTATTTTTAGGGAATTCGGTATTTAATAGAAAATGCAATTTGACGTACAAATTCTCATTCATCCTTTTGAAATCTTCATTCTCTGTAGATATTGAATTCCTCTCACAATAACTGCCAGGCTTCTGTTCCTGCACAGGGAATGTCTATGAGGATTTCATCTGTCAGCTGATATATTTGAGGATAGGATAAGGTCAGAGTAGGAAGAAAGAAGGTGGATTTCATATACCGAATAGGAAATGCAAATAAAGATTTAGAAACAACAAAATAACTTCAGAAGTTATTGCAGGCACATTTGGTAATGTGTATAAACACATTACCATTACATTACCATATTAGAGTGAGAAGGTTCAGTGTGGCTTTTGCAATAGCAAGTATTTCCAGAGATGATCAAAAGAATGAAAAAACTAACACTGATTCTTAAAGATTTGTTGAATTTCTCAGAGCTGTAGTCTCACTGGTGAAATTCTTTTAGTCTAAAAAGCAGAGCCTTAGAGTAGGAAATTTTATTTCTTGCACAGCTATTGCATTGCTGTGGTTCTTGTATGTTTCTTTCCCTGCTTCCCCTGTTTGCTGTCCTTCCTCCCTTCCTCCACATATATACATATATATATATACACACACACACACATACACACACATATATATACACACACACACTATGCTGTGATTTGGATATGAGTTTAATATCATATGTACTTACATAATCTCCAGCACACTAAGATCCTTGTCTAAATGAGGCCTCTAAGATTCATTCTTAATAATTCCATGTAACAAATAAACTGCAGATGTTATGCTGTGAAGGTTGCTATGGGAGTGTATCTGCGTGTGTCACAGATCAGAGCGCAGTAACTCTTGGCTACAAAGGCTTCTCTCCCAGGATCGATTATATATCTGCATAGGTTCATGTGGCTATTCAACAACTAATGAATGTATGCTATGCCTCCTCCAAAACACCTTATTATTTGATCTGGAGCAAATGTGCAGAAAGATATCCTACTGTTTAACAATCTGAAGCTGTGCTGGTTAGTACAAGTATCACTATGCTAACCTTCTTTCTTGGCTGATTTTAATCTTCTGGCTCCATCACACAGCTAATTGTCTCTCATTTATCCATATTAGTGGAAGATCATATGAAATCCATGTAAGTTAGACTGTGAGAATCTAATTTAGTACATTTACCAAAAAATTGTGGCCAGACTTTTGTCAGTAGGATAGGCTCATAGCCAGTGACCTGGTTTTGAGCAGGACCTGCTTGGCATGGTACATGCCCCATGTTACAGATCCGAAGGTGCTGCTCTGTAGCAGGTGTGCTGATAGGTAGTGGCACTAGGAAAATTTCCCTAGGATATTTGAGGGTTGACTGTAGCTTGCATTTACCTACTACTTCCTCTTGTGAATGGGACTTTCCTGAAAAGCAATGTTTTTCAGAGGCTGAACCTATGATCCTTGCTTGGAAACCCCCTTGGAATGGGGAAAAGGACATCACTCTCTGTGGCAGGTTCTACCTCTGAACCTCCTTCTACGTAATACATGAACTGGACTTCTGGTACTGGGAGGAGCTGTCTGTTAACTGTAACTGAAAAAAACTAGTCAGAGCATTTGGAGGAAATGTCTTTACTTTCTAACTGGGAAACCAGGCCATTTGGGCTAATTTTACTAGTGCAAAGCTGTAAACAAGGTCAGAATTCAATTTCCCTGTTTGTCTGGGCTTTTGGGGTGGGTCTTGTTTTTCGTTTGGTTTTATTTTGTTTTGGGTTGGTTTTTTTGTTGTTGTTGTTTGGTTTTTAGGTTTTTGTTAGTTTGTGTTTGTTTTGTGGTTGTTTGTTTTTTTTTTTTTCCTGAATTCTGATTCTGACTTTTCCTGAATTTCCTGATTCTCTGCTGCTCTTTGGCTTGTAATTTTCTTACTCTGTGTTTGTGCAGCCTACTGATGATGCATCAGTACTGGGGTTTGAAATTATTTTTTCCCCCCTTCTTCTATAAACAGATTAAATATTTATGCACAGGTAGTGAGGAATCTGTCCCTTTGATCTTAGGTCTTCCTCTTTTTTCTTTTTTTGTTTTTTATTTGAACTTTGCATGTTCTGAAGCCATTTCATTTTTGCAAAGAAAGCGTAATGAAGTATTACATAAAAGGTTATCATTTTACTCTTGGTTGACAGTAAAGGATCAGTAGCCCTTTGCCTTCTAGCAGGTAGAATCATGCTGTGCTTTTCTTACGGTTGCATAAAAATGCCCTCATCGTTTCTATTTTTGAGGACTGCCTAGTTCCATATCATTCCTTAGTTTTGGAAGAAGAATTTCTTCATGGTATATGGATACTGTGGGACATCAGCATCACCCCCAGGGTGAGAACAACGTTGTTGGGTTTTTTTTGATGACTGGTTTGGTCCAGAGGACCGTGGCACTTTTCACAGTCCCCATTCCTTGGGCTTGTTGAAAAGGGCAAATTAAAGCAGTTTCCAGGAATTTCCAACTCTCCGGTGCTGCTACGCCTGTTTGGAGGCGGGCAGCCCAACAGGCACCATGGGAGCAGCACACGGATGTGCTTTGCCGTGGATCCTGTGCCCAGTGTGCCTCAGCCATGGGCAGAGGTTGGGAAAATTTAATCCTTCGACAAAAAGGAGCAGGCTAATGGGACGGCAGTCCTATGCCGAGTCCTGCATTTGTTCTGAGAGAATCATTACATGTTCCACTAACTCCTCACCTGTGTGTTTTTCATCTCATTATTCTTTAGGGCACCTCTGTACAAAAGCACGAATTCGGGTATATTGGACGAGAACACCTTTCCTTTCTGGGTGAATGAGTCGAGTTCTCAGGAATGCTTTGTTTCTGTTGCTTTTAATGGGAACGTTATATCCTCCTAGGTAAGGAATGTACTGGCTTTTCCATCATCTTGATTTGAAAAAGTAAAGCCACTTTAAAAAAAAGAGTTGATCTGGGTTGATTCTAAGGCTCTGAGAAAGCTGGAAAACTGACGTATTGATTGTAGGTGCCCGGGGGCTGCCCGGGGGCGCTGCCGGGCGGCCCCTGTGGGGAGGGGCCGGGGCTGCCCCGAGCCGGACGCAGCCGGTTCCAGCCGGCTCCGACCCACCCCCCGCAGGGCACGGCTGAGCCCCGCAGCCACCATGGCGGCGCCGCGGGGAAAGCCTCTGTCAGACGGGGCAGAACGGCAGCCAGGGGAAGAAGTGTGAGGGACGGCACCAAGGTGAGGGGAGGAGGAGGAGGTTCTCCAGGTGCCCGAGCAGGGGCTCCCCTGCAGGCCCTGGAGAGACCATGGTGGAGCAGGCGTTTCCCCGCAGCCCGTAGAATTGACTGTGGTGGTGCAGATACCCACCCGGCAGCCTGTGGAGGAGGCTGTGCCGGAGCAGGTGGAGCTGCCCTGAAGGAAACTGCAGCCCATGGAGAGGCAGCACAGGAGCAGGTTTATCCTGAAGGACTGCGGCCTGTTGGTGGGAAGGACCCACGCTGGAGCAGGGGAAAAGTGTGAGGAGGAAGGAGCTGCAGAGAGGAGCTGTTATGGACTGATCACAACCCCCAAGTCGAGCCTGTCTCAATCCACAAGCTTTTTCATCTTGCTTTTCTCCCCCTGTCCTTTTGAGGAGGGGAAGTGAGAGACGGCAGCTGGGTGGGCATTTGGCAGCCAAGTAGGGGGATCCCACCACAAGAGAGATGTCTTGGAAACATCTTTATGCATCTTAGTTGCATGACAGTGCAACTCTGTTTTGCTATTCTCTCCATTACTGTGGTTCAGTGCAATTAATGGTATCAAATTGGCCAAATTACGCAGGAATTATTTGTGTACACAGAATTGATTTTTTGGGTTGGAAAAAGGGGAGTTCAGTCTCAAAGTGAGATGAGGTAATTTGCTATGTACTTGAAAATGTTGGTACATAAGTTCTTTCAGAGTCAATGAGTCACTCCGTGAAGTGTTCCTTTTCAGACTCTCTTTGCTGAGGAAACGTTGCCTGTCTATATTTTATCTCTCTGTTCTTCTTTCACTCAATACATGCTTTCTACTGATGCAGAAAACCAGGACATAACACACTTAACAAAACAGGATAATTATGAAATTGTCATTGTATAGATTCACGGTATAGGGCAAAGATGTGCAAAGATGTACTAATTATATTAATAAAACTCTAAACATCTCAAAAAAACCCAAACAAACAAAAAATCACAAAAAAACCTCAGCCCCCCAAAACCTAGGGATTTCCTGTTTCACAACATAAAATTTATGAAAACATTCAGTAATTTGTACGCATCTACAAAAATCTGTATTGACTTATCACTATATTTAAAAGCACATATCCTAATGAGTATAGCAAAAGAACTTGATCTTCTGTGACTTTGTATTGGCAAGAGGCTGGTCTCATACAGAGTGGTTTATCAAATTCTATATGATCTAATGGTAGGAAACAGTACAAGGAACTGAAGGTAATCAAGCAAAAGAGTGACCTTTTACATGTCCAAAACCCATTAAGGGAACACTACAAAAGACAGAGAAAATAGCAGGGAAGTAACCTAGTGACTCTGGTATCAGACAGATTGTTTAGGTTTTGTTGGTGTTTTTTTATATATGTATTTTTTGTGACTATGCTTTTAAAGCTAGCAGAACTTCAAGCCAAGGGAAAGTTACAATGTGAGGAGCAGGCAATATACTACCAAGGCACACCAAAAATGAATTGCTGGACTTGTTTCTGAAAAGCACATGGTTAGTTGTATATAGTCAGTATAGCTGTAGCTGTTACACTAAATCTATGCATAATTCTGTTAGCTTCAGCTTAGTTACAAGATTGAACTGGGACAAAAAGTATAACACAGATAACTGTAAAGTGGTGCGCATGGAGAAAGACAATCCTAGCTTCACATATAAAATAATGAGCTCTGAGATGACTGTTACCTTTCAAGAGAAAGGTTTTGGGGCTATGACAGAAAATTCCACAAAAACTTCGTATCAGATCTTGTCATCCAAAACCACAACTCTAATGAAAGAAATATTAGAAAAGAAGTAGAGGCAAGGTAGAAAATAAAATTATCTTTCCATGAGCTGATGGTTTGTTTCCATTTTGAATACTGTGTGGGAGACTGGTCTAATAATCTCAAAAAAGATATAGCAGAATCATAGGGTAATTTGGGTTGGAAAGGACCTCCAGAGGTCTCTAGTCCAATCCCCTGCTCAAAGCAGACCTAAGAGACCTGAGTTTGCTCAGGGACTTGCCCAGTCTAGTCCTGACTGCCTCCAAGGATCGAAATTCAACAAATTTTCCGGGCAACCTGATCCAGTTTCGCTTGGTTTGAGCAGGAAGGATTAACTAATTAGGCCCCTTTCAACCTAAATTATTCTATGACTCTAGAAGGTCCAGTGAAGGGCAGGAAGGATGAGCAATTCCACGTGAGAAATACTTGGATGGGCTGTAACTCTTCAGCGCAGCAAAGGGATATGGTATTTGTCTACAAAGTCATTACTGGCATAGAGAAGGTGAGTGGTGATTGTTGCTCACGTTTTCTCCCAGTATCGCAATCGGTGGCAACCAGATTGAAAAGGAAAAAGAGAAGATGGTTCCCCATGGAATGAGCAGTAGATTTCTGGATGATCTTGACAAAAGAAAGGAAGAAAAATGGTTTAGACAAACTACAGTAAGCTCACTGGGAGAGTAGATGTGATCAGAGGCTGAGAAAGTATTATTCAAGGAAGGACCATTGTTCATACTTGCCTGTTCTTTTTGTTCCCTGGACGTCTCTTTGTGGCCACTCTGTTTCATTGTTATTATTGGGGTTTTAGTAAGTATTTCATTGATGGGAATAGAAAATCAATCTCTAAGTTTGCATATTCCTCAGGGAATGTGTTATACGTATAGTATGTGTACGTGAATGAAGAGCTTTGCTAAGATGTGTTGGGGCACATGGGTGCAGCATTTTTGTTAGGTACAGTATAGCCTCAGTTGTGCCAATGTATCTGTTGACTGGTGCTTATTTTGAATGTGAGACTGGGAAACTTCCCAACTTAAACAGAGAGGGGAAAAAACCTTAGTATCTTCCTTGTCCCAGAAAATAATTTAAAAACAAAACAAAACAGCTTTATGTTCAGTGCCATGCCTAGTATCAGACAAAGAAAGTGGCAGCAAAAGTGCATTTTGCTGAGATTTGGGGTAGTAAAGAATGGTGGAAGCCAGAAGCTCCGTTAGCTGATACTTCTGCTCAAGGCACAGTCCTTCAGAATGTGACCATGAATTCACAGGATGGGCCTGTGTAAGGGCTTCATTTGGCTTCCTTAGGGTGTAAGATAACAGTTTAGAAGAATCATTTACCTAGTGCTATAGTTTGTACTATGGGTCTTCTAAAAGAAAATGATAGATTATGTATTTGGTGAGTAAAATAATTAGGAATGGCTACTGGCACACTGTAGAACAAAGCAGTGCTCAAATGGAGTACCGATATATTACAGAATACAATTAGAGAACATATCTCACTTGTTCCAGATTCTGTTTTATCAAAATGCTCCTTCCACCTTAAAACCAAACAAAAAAAAAAAAGGTAAAGAGGAAGGACTGTGAGGTATGTACTTACTGTACCAATTCCTTAATAAATATTGTAACATTTTTTTTTTCTTTAGGAGCACAGAGGGGAAGGGGGAGTTGGTTGGTTGGTTGTTTGCATGTTGTTTGCATGTACGGTAGTAAAACCAATAGATACGTAGGAAAGAATTTTTATTGATTTTAATGAAAGCAGAGTCAGACCCTGCATTTGGCGGTGGAGTTTCATACCGTGCACACACAGTTTCTGTATTTTCCTCCTGGATTTTTTTTCCTACCTATGGTTTATTGTAATTCTTAACCTGTAGTGAGATTCTGCTTGATGCATGAAATCAACTGTAGGGTTGGTAGTTTTTTAATCTCCATGTCTTCGTATAACGTGAAATTTTGTAGTACAGTGTTTAAAGCTCCTGTAGCTTAGGGGTGGTGTCTTAATATCAAAATGCAGATTATTAATCCTGAGTGATTTAATACTCACATGAACTTAAAAGAATACCTTAGCAATCTCGAGAAGAAACAGGATTCATGATTTTCAGTAACTCTAGTTAATCATACTGGTTATTATTAGTGCTGAAAGCAGAAAATAAGTAGTTCTTTTTTATTATTGTTCTTATTTTAAATGCAGCATTTAAATAACTCAATGCAGCAAAATTGTTTCATGAAGTGTAAGACAAATGAAGAGTTAAAGGAATTCTGCAGGATTCAGACCCAGCCACATCTCACCAGACTAGCCTATCGTGTATATTTTGATGCATGTTTTAAAGTAGATATTCTCAGATTTTTGAGAACATACTAATTCTTTTCTTATGTCAGGCACAAGCTACTTTTTGGGCTGTGTCTCCCTCCAGAGGCACTTTTATAAGAATGTGTGCCCATTTCTTGATTTTATGAAGCTGAATAAAACCAGGAAAACTATGCTTAGTTTACAGTGTAAGAGGTAATTATTTATCCATCATAATATTTTATTAAAATGCTGAGGACGTTTTCAACATGTTTACTTCTTTTTGGAAGAAAAAAATAACTAAAAGAAAAATGGAAGGTTGGGAAAAGACAACCTGCAACTAAACGGATAGAAGAATGTATTGTTTGTGGTAAGGATGCAGTAAAGCATCTCACTTCGTTATCTATGAAGTACTCATTTACAAAACTCTGTACAAAACCAGTATAAAGTATAATACTATTTATGCTGACAGGAATGCTTCTTTTTCTTCCCTTCCTAACACTGTGGTCCCAAAGAAAGCAAGGATCATGGATCCACTCGTCATAAGTGAGCAACTAGTGAACAATGGGGAGTCCGGGATCCACCAGGGGCAGCTGGCTTGGGTCCTGGAAAATGCTAAGCAGCTCGCTGTCAGACTGAGGAGGGCAAATCCAGTGGTCACAGTTACTGTCACGCCACCTTGCTGGGACAGCAGAGTTATTCTTGGATGTCAAGAATATTGCAGAAATTTGCAGGTCGCAATATTGAAGTTTTGCCGTATGTTATTAAAATCAAGGTCAAAGTTGGGACAGAGGTTTTTTCCTTTCACACAAGTCCCTTCCAATTAAGTATTGCGGTGATTCTTACTTCCACTCCTCCAGACACGTATCTCTGTCTACTTAATACAAACACAATGGATTACATTTTTAGTGTTTCTAATTCTAATGAAGAAGGGCAGAAACCCAAGTTTCATACTAATCTGAAGGAGTGTGAAAAGGAAACGAGGAGAAAAGGAAGAAACTAGGGGATATACACCAGTATGCAGCCTGAAGAGGTATAACTAATCCTGATCTCATCCCTGGGGATTTTAAAGCACCTGTAGAAAATGCTTCCTCTAACTCCCTGAAGCTCATTTATTACTTTTTATACATCTCATTAAATGGCCATGCTCTGACTACTTCTGCCCTTCACAGGGAAACCACTTTGCTCAGTTTGTTTGTTCACTAGCTAATTAAGCATCCCACATTTCAAGGAAGATGTTTTCCTCTTATGTCATCATAGAAGGGTTTGGGTTGAAAGGGACCATAAGATAATCTAGTTCCAACCCCCCCTGCCACAGGGCAGGGGCACCTTCCACTAGACCAGGTTGCTCAAACCCTCATCCAACCTGGCCTTGAACACCTCCAGGGATGGGGCATCCACAGCTTCTCTGGGCAACCTGTTCTAGTGCCTCACCATCCTCACAGTAAAGAATTTCTTCCTAATATCTAATCTAAATCTCCCCTCTTTCAGTTTAAAACCATTACCCCTCGTCCTATCATTACACTCCCTGATAGAGTCCTTCCCCATCTTTCCTGTAGAAGGCTGCTAGAAGATCTCCCTGGAGCCTTCTCTTCTCCAGGCTGAACAAGCTGAACTCTCTCAGCCTGTCTTCATAGGAGAGGAGTGCCAGCCCTCTGATCATCTTTGTGGTCCTCCTCTGGACTAGCTTCAACACATCCATGTCCTTCTTAAGTTGGGGGCCCCGGAGCTGATGTAATACTCTAGGTGGGGTCTCACAAGAGCAGAGCATAGGGATAGAATCACCTCCCTTGACCCACTGGCCATTTTTATTTTAATGCAGCCTGTGATATGGTTGGCTTTCTGGGCTGTGAGCATACATTGCC
>VYZM01017493.1:7247-31760 GCA_013398915.1 Dromas ardeola | reverse complement strand
AAAAAAGGTGAGAGAAGTGGGATACTATTGAAGAATGAAATACCTTTCCAGTTTGTTTGTAACACAAGATGTTAGAGAACACCTTTGCTTGTGCAAGTCTTTCCCTGTAAAGATGGCTGAATTTATCCTTGTACTTCCACAGTCCTACTTTCATATTCAAATAATTACCTGATTACCAGGTGAATAAGTGCTGGCCAGATTTTCAAGCTGAACAAAGGCCCTGTCTGCTAGGAGGGGATAAGGACACTCTGCGAGCACCCTCCTAAAGGGAAGAGTTGGTCAGCCTTTTGTATAATGTATCTTTCGCTGATCTGACACAACTACTTTAGCTACGGGAGTATTCTTCAGTATTGTCTTCTGCTGTTAGGGGGAAATTGTGTGGAGGGATTATAAGGGAGTCGGCAGGGTAGCTGGGGCATTAGCCGGGACTGGAGGTGAGAGAAGGGTCTCCAGAGGCCTGCGAGAAGACAGACCTTCCTCCTGAGTGCCCCCACTAGTTGTCACTGGGACCAGTTCTCATGTAGACCTGTGGCTCTGGGATGTTTCCCCTACCTCCATCATAGGTAGTGGGAACACGAAAACAGCTCCACTGAATTATAGTACAGTTATTTTCTGCCTTGGAAAACTGCCTTGGATGGCCTGCTTCTAATACAAATTAATTTCTCTGTAGGACTTTGCAGCCAAACTGCACGACACAATATTTTGTCTTCTGTTTGAAAAGTAAATGCCTTGCTTTGGCTTTAAAAGGAGAGAATGCTGAGAAAGATGTTTCCTCAAATAATTATCTACTGATGCAAATGGAGAAATTGCTACTAAGGTGAACAACATTAGCAGCTATTTTCCAGAAGAAGAAAAAAATGTTATTTCCCCTCCCTTTGCATTTTAAAATGCTGATGCAGCGGCAGGTGTCTAACAGCTTCAAAAGCATGAAATTCAAGCATTAAAATGCTGTCTGAATGCCGTATTGGTTTGTCCCACTCATCTGACTATACCCAGGCTCCTGCAATTTTTCTTTCTTAAAGTTGATTTGCAAACAGGTTTCAGAGAACTCCATTAGCTCTAGAATAATATACAGAATGAAGCACCAGACACTGTGTCAAGGGTGAGAATGGGCACTCGCTTAGACTTGAAACTTCATTTTTCTTATTTTGTTTTCTTTCTGCTACAACAAAGACATGGATCACTGCTCTCCTCTCTGCGTGATGGCCCCAGCACGCTCTCTGCCATGTAGTTAACATCATATCCACCTTGGAAGATCGCTGGAGCATACAGCTGGCCCACGGGAGTCAGGCAGGTGGCCCCTTATTAGCGTATTGCAGGGGTTTGCAGTTTTTCTAAAGCTTGCTTACTGAGCAAGCATACTGCAAATGCTACTCTCATATTTGTCACTTTAATTATTAGGCTAGTTCTACTGAAAACGAATAGAATCAAATGATGTGACTGAAGTAAGTGTATTCACGTACATCAGCTTCCATTGGGTTATAAATGATTGGCACAATAAAGACTTCCAGTATAGTTTTTTTTCAGAGGGACTTTGATGATATTTTAATGTTATTTCAGCTGACTGAACTCTAACTTACATCATTAAATAAACAAATCTCTACCATTTGCAAACAAGCCACAAAGAGATCACAGCTTTTGCACAGCTGTTTGTCTTTTGTTGTTTGGTGAATTGTTTGCACAAGTATTTGTAGGTCTTTACATGGGCTAATTCTGTGATCATTACCTATGACTTTCAAAACAGCCCAGGTATGCCATGTTACGTAGGTTCCATCTCCTGATAGGATCTTTAAAGTCTTACAAATCAAGATAGCCTTACACAGGAAAAAATACCGGGTTAACAAACAACTCTTTATCCAATATGCCTCTACCCCACCTTTGCTCTTTCAAAATTTAATACCCTTGCATGAATGATACCTACAGTTCAAATTCCTAGGTTAACCTGAAAACTTTCATATGGAAGGAGAATGATACTTTTATTCTATCATTGAAACTATACAGAAATCTCATAACTTAGTCCCGTGTCTTTTTTTTTTTTTCCCCTCAAATGTAAAAGCCAAATGAAATTGAAATTTCTCAGTTCCTCTCATAAGGCTGCCAGAAGTGATGGTTATTGCATGGAATAATAAACTTTAAACCTGGGCTTCACACAGTTGTGCTACCTCTGTACTCAGTGGGCATAACTCGGGGCTGAAGGTCATTAATCCTTTTCAATACAACCAGAACCACATAATTAAAGATAATTTTGATAGCATTAATTCATATCTGACAATGAGACCTCAGCTGACTGTATTCTGAAGTAGACCACACAGATAATTAGATTTTCTATAATACAGACTTCATTTAACCTGAGGTATATTTCTCCCCTTCTATTACGCTCATGTTTGCTCATCAATGTGTGTAAAAAATCTTACACCTCAATCCCACCTCTTGATTTTTCCCTAAACGGATAAAGACAAATGCATGCGGGGGTGGGGACCGCTCTTGCTTCAGCATTGATTTAGTCTTCTCAGGAAAAATATCTAGTGCCCTTTATTGCTCTTTTTGCCCCCAGCTTTTGGTTGTTTCTGAGGTGAAAAAAAACCCAAAAAAACGACAACAACAAAACAGAATGAAGTAAAGAAATTTGATTTTTCTTATTCAAGGTGTGGGGTTTTTTTGTGAGGGAAAACAGTAAAATTGCAGAACACAGCAATCAGTTTTATAGGCAAATATCTGTCAACTTCTGCCAACACAAACAGATCCAGTGAGAGAGCAGAAGCTGTGTCTCCTGCAGCATTGATTTTGCGGTACATCTCACCTACCTGAAGTGTTTAGGAGTAGTGGCACACGTATATGAATACCATACATCTTAGTCCATGGCATTTATTGCAGATTAGAAATGGATAGAAGAAAAAGTCTTTTCAAAGAAAAATAAGATAGGAAAAAATTCTTTCCCAGATGTGTCAGATTTTCATTTCATTTTATTTAATCTAAATTTAAATGGAAGAAGACAGAGATTTTAAAAAACAATTGAAATTTTACTTTATCCAGCATTAGCCAGTAGGCAGCTCTGGTTATTGCTAAATAAAAGCGAGGTAAATTGGCATTTTTTTTTTATTTTAAAATTGAAATACGCATACATAGAAAAAGAGGAAAATTCATGTACATATATGCACAATACCTATGTGTCTGTAAACATATATCAGCACAGTTGTGTTTTTTTTTTAAATCATTGTCTTGGAAAGAAGGGTCAAGGACTAGTTTGTGGTTTGGAAACTAGATGGCATGGTTTTGTTCACTGTAGATAGTTTATGGCGAGTTTTCTATGTAGGAAATTTGTCTTAGAGTTAGTTAGAGGGGTCCAAAATTGAGTCAGGAATTGAGCTAACAATTAAACAAGATGGAGAGTGATGAATCCCGTGCTCAGACTTACTCCTGGACTCCTTTTTTTAAGTGCTGTAAATTTATTCTAGGTGTCCAAGAAATTTTAAATTGGCTATGATATTAAAGTCTTAATTTTAGTACTATAGCTGACGTATGTGCTATAACTTACCTATGTGCTAACAGCACAAGATGGAAGCCTGTGAAGGCTGAGCTTTGCAGTATTTATTGTTATCAGTACACTATTAATTGAAACAAATGATATTTCTTTAAATATATTTATGAATACATTTGATTATAGAGGGAAAGTACAAAATCTGCAGAGTGTAGCCACTTTGTACTCCGAAAGCTGTTCAGAGTTGACTGAAAATTTATAAATCATCCCTATTCAATTGCTATATAACCTGGAAATAAAGCATATATCTGTATTAGCAGATGTGACTATCTTCTAATCCCACTTTGGGATAAAGATTTGGTTACTTACCATCATTATCCTAAATTTTTATCCTATTGCTTGATTTCTGTGGAGAGAAAACTCTGGTTTCCTTCCAGACAAACATACTTCAGCAGGTGTCTGTTTGGTATGAGCGTGGGACCTGAACTTCATACAACATTTCAGTGCATCGCAGCAGGTGATGCAGCCTAAGGTGACCAGACAGAACTGATAAATTTAGCCTACAGAAATAAGTAATTAGTTTCATTATTTCAGATGTTCAGTTTGATGCTGATAGTATTTTTCCAGTTACTTTTCTGGATATCTGAGCTCAAAAATTATGTTCCAAAGCTCTAGTTGGTATAATAACAGGGTGTGCACTAATGGTATAATTCATGTGTACAAACTGAGTAGTACCTAAATGTTTTGTACTTGGCTTTAAAACAATCATGTGTCTGGTGTTCTCTCCTCCTCTCTCTCTCTCGTTCTTTTTTTTTTTAATTCCAAAGGAGCTTTGTCGTCAGCCAACTAACCTAAACAAATCAAAATAAATCCTCTATAGCTTTTCTTGCAACCATAGTAAGTGACCTTTTACTTTTTTTCCTTTTTAAAAAAGCTTCAGCATGAATGATGACAAATCATCACAAATAATAGTAAAAATATATATTTTTTTAAAGCACTCATGGTTTATTGCTGTATTTTCTGGTCTTGAAACAGATGTTAAAATGAAGTCTGCTCAATGATGCATAAAGGTCTTTGGCTGCAAGTATGAATAATACCCTCAAGCAGCAATGTCAAAGCACCCTACTAGGTATTTTCCAAAACAAGGAAGAAAACCATCCTTGTTCTCACCTCCCAGCAATTTGAACAGTGTTTAAGTTGGTTATTCGTTACCACACTTATGCTAAGAATACATCAGAAAATAAATATTTACCAGTGTTAGACAGGTCATTTCTGGTTTTGGAAATGCAATGTAAATTTATAAAAATGAAATTCAGAGTAGTGAATATAGAACTCACGTTTACCTCAAGATAAGAGCATATACAAGGCGGTTAATGTGGCACAGATGAGGTTCAGCAGTTTGTTATTCTATAACATAGATCCTTCCCTTTGTACCTTCTCAATAAGCGAATCAAAGGCTGCTTGGATTTTAAACTGCAGTTATGGGGAAAAATAGCTATCTTGCCTTGAGACAAATATAAATGTTGTTTTATTGCATTTCCTGTGCAGGCAGAACCTCTTTGTTCTTTTCAAGCCAGTGAGTGTTTGCATTGTTTGAGAAGATTTTTCCTGGTGTGTAGGAAACTGGCACGCTACATGATTCCATCCCCCTCAAAAGTCACGAGGCATCACAGAAACAAACTTAGATTTTGCTCTGAAAAAAAGACATCAGAGCAAAACACAAAACGCCTTTCATCTGGTGTGATCATTCAGCTCTTTGAACTGTATAATTGTTCTTCCAGATATGAGATTTCCCCCTTCAAAAACAAAACAACTATTAATTTTTTTCTTATTATTTTGGCAAGACTTCTTTCTGACTATTAAACGAATATAAATAGGTGTCAGGTATTTGAGTCTAAATCTTCATGTAGAAAGAATACCTGGAAGGGAAGAACTTGCCATTATCAGTGTTTTAGTTTGATATTAATTCTGTAAATTTGAACATTGTTGATTATTTCTCTATTGATCAATTCAGGAAAAATGTCGATAGTGATTATTGATATTGGCTAGGGTGCTTCAGGGGTCTTATGAATGAAGAATTATCCACTCTTTGTTCCAGCTTTTGATTGAAAAGAAAATAAACCTCAACAGACTAAAGCATTTTGGGGGAAAGAAAAATAAAAGTGATTTTAATTGCTGACCAGCACTCCTCCCACACTCAAAAGTGAGGGGTTTTAAATGTGTGTGTGTGCATGAAAAATAAATAAACTGATTTTTACCTTCCCTTCTCCCTCTTTTTGCACCTTCCTCCTCAGAAAAGTTTATTTTCCTTGGGGAAGAGAAGGTATTATTATAAGGGGCAGGTGGAGGGAAGAATGTTTCAATGTCTGAGCAAGCTCTAAGTGCATATATTAACTCTTTATAACCCCATTTACTCTCTACCTGTATTGATACATAGAAATGGGAAAGAAGCTGAATTAAATGCATAATATCTATCTTCAGCTGCAGTTCAAGATGTATTGATGGACATTTCTTTAAAATATATTTCTTTTTCCAAAGTCTGCCCACAGATTCAAAGGCTCATTTCTTCTAGTGTGAAATCAAGATAACTGTCGTTCCAGACTGTAATGATACTACCAGTGGGTATTTTGGGAATGAACACATTTGCTTTTTTGGTGTTTTTTTTTTGTTTGTTTGTTTAGTTCTTAAACTGAATATTCTCCCTCTGTAGAAGCAGTTTGTTTCCTATGCAAGATGAAATCTCTGGTTTGCCTTGCCACACACACTGTGAAACCACAATACAGAGCTCTCCTAGTTATTCTTAGTAGATAATCATGAGGCTTGTTGAGCTGAAGAGATATTACGAGCTGTGAAAAGGAATTGAACTAGAAAGTGCTGATGTTTGTGCACCTTTCATGAAGTTTATAGCACTTGTTTTATATGACTGCTGTTTCACTGACAGACCTCTGACAATGGTTTGTTAATGGGTTGGAGAAGTGGGGTCTGGATTTTCAGTAGCCAAAACTTCAGTTTTCTTATGCAAGCTTTCAAAGTGATGTAACATGGACATGGAATAATATAATACGCTAGGCTTCAGAAGTAAATTGCTTTTAGGTTTGTACTGGTAAACAAAAGTGGAAGGGCAGCTGGAATATCACCAGTTTTGCTCCAGAGAGAATGTACCAATAACTAAGAAATAGTTGTTTAAGTGAGCATTGGGTGTTAGGCTGCAAAGGGTGGAAATCTCCAAACTAGTTGCCTCGATTTTTATTTTCACTCTCACGGTCAGGTTTGGTGTAGTTTTGGGGATAGGGTTTTACAAAGGTAAAACAACGCTTCAGCCAGCGGCAATACAAAAACTAGACAAATACAGAACTAAGCTTTGAAGAATTAATTTGAAGAATGGTTTTATATATATTCAACTTACCTGAAAAGCATGTTTTCTGCGACATATGTTAGCTTGCTCGTGACAGTTTCATAACCCAACCTCATCTCTTTTACGTGTGGTCCTTTGATAGAAGCTCTTTGGGGTATAGGTGCTGACAGTTACATCCTGTGTTTCTGAAACAGGACATGCAAAACTCAAGGTAGATGCCTAACTCAGCCTAGGTTAAGTGAATTAATTTTAAAGAAAGCATTTTGCATTACTTATTCATCAACTCCGTTATCTGTTTGGTGGGTGTCATTGCTAATAGACAAGTACACTATTTCCATTTTTAACTACAGAAATGTTTCCTTGGCAGTTCTTCTTGTCTTGCAAAATAATGAGTTTCAGTAGTTTTCCTCACAGAGCACTGGAAATAAATGTTTAGAAAGTACTGGAAGTATCTTTCAAACTGGGGGTGTTTGTTTGTTTGTTTGGGTTTTCTTAATGGAAGAAACTTCTAAATTGTAACGGCTGTATAATTGCACTAGGAAAGCTACTCTTAAAAAGGAGTGTGGGCAATTAAATTCTACTTAAACTAGCAAATAACTCAGACTGGTGAGCTAGGTATCCGTAGCTCTGGGAGGAGAAGTACTCCCAGCTAGTAAGCTTGTGGCTTGGCTCAGGTTAGAGGCAACGCCAGAATTCATCAGGGGCACAGCGTGAGGAAAGTCAAATATCTATAATGGCATTGTCAAGAAAGAATTGCACAACTTCCTTGAAACTGATAAGGCCAATATAGCAAGATCCCAGCTTTAATAAATAGAGGAATGCTGTGTGAATATTTGAGTGTGTTTCAGTTTGTGTCTGCTTTGTTAACTTTTAAAAGAGATGAAGTGGTAAACATTTTTGGATGCTTGCAGTAACTCTAACCGTTATATGGTGGCAGTCACGGATGTTGCTCATTAAATGGTGACCCTTGTCTACTTTTGTCTCCGATGGTTTAACTTTTTTCTTCTTTTCTGCCCTTTCCACCACTCTAGCCTCTGATGGCCAGTTTACAAGTTCAGTCTCTTGAGGAGTGAATGATTTGAGGTTGCGGTTATTTCCTCAGTGATGTGCTTGACGTAGGTAAAGCTACTTTTGTTCTCTTCTTTGAAAAACAACGGGGAAGAGATTTAGCATTCATTATTATGTACATTAGCTCCTTTGTTACTATTAGAGTGGCACAAGCTCTTGGCACAGGGATTTGTTGTTTTTTTTATTTTCCTGGTGTGTGCTGTGTTTGAATAGGTGTTGTGCGATTGCCTGTTGGTTTTGTTTTCTCCTGCTTGGGGACAAGCAGATTTTTTCTTCTTTTCCTGTTTTTGTATTAACTGTATAAACTGAGGAGTAGTGCAATTTCATAGGTCTCTTTTTGGGTGTTCCTCTCCATTGCTGTAGCTGGTAGATAATTGCAGGCCAGGAGACAGAGTCAGTGGGATAATAACGGGCATACATGAAACCCGGTAAACAACGTAATTGTTCATCTGACAGCAATGCAGTCTGGAGGGAGAGAAAATGAACTACCATGAAAGCAGCTGTTATATTCAAGAAAATAAATAAAAATAGTCTATGGGAATATCAAGAGACAAACAAAAAAGATTTTTTTATCTGTTAAAACCTGTCTTTGCTTGCGTGCTGGGTCTTTGTCTTTGAGTGCTATCCTTAGAAATCTGTCTTCTATTTGTCTGCCAATTCTCACAAGTTCAGTGGATGGTATTCCAAAAAAACCACAGTTTCTCAGATAGGGGTAAAAAAAGAAATTTTATCTTTTCTGCCAGCATGTTGCTCCTGTTCTTTTGTTTCTGAAGTAACTTAAGGACTTCAGGAGAAGCAGAATACAACTCTTAGGCTTCCCAGCTTTCATTAGTCTATGAGGTAAGTAAAGGGCACACTGAGGAACTTGAACTTGCCTTATAATTAATCTAATTAAAGAAAAGGACTTAATCAAGAGTTTGATAATATAGATAAATGGAATACTTCATCTTACATCTGATGCACAGAACTGTATATGAGAGAATATTCATGCATCAGGCCATAAACCAGGTTTTTACCATAAGGTTAGGAAGAAACCTGTCACATTGCAGAACTACTGATTATTTTTTCCACTAAAATACTGGATACTGGCCATGTTCAGAAATATACATTAGTAGATGTAGGTCTTTTGACTTTCAAGTTCCTTTATGTTTACTTCCAAATCAGGATCAGATGTGCCAGGTTTTTGTAGTGTACCCCTGCCTGCATCAGCAACTGCTGTGTTAGCATTCCAGCTGCTCTGCAGTGTTAAATCTCTGCCTCTGTGGCTGTGAACATCCATTGAACACCATCAATGGGTAAGCCAAATCATTTATGAAGCTTACAATGAACTAAAGTCTGTGTCAAACTATATGTTTCCATAGCTGTTTTGTTTTACAGGCATGCCAAAGCAATATAGGGATGTGAAATAAATCAATATATAAACTATTATGGTGATTTCTTCCTTCGGTCTTGAAATGCAGCCATATTCTGGTAAAATACCATCATGCATACCAATATCACACTGTGTTTTGGGAAGGAGAATAAAAGAGGCCGTGTCCCAGTGGGAACAGAACGTATAGCTTGCAGTTTCCGTAGTCTTCAGAGACACTAAATGCTAAAAGCTTTGCTTCTGCCTTTCTAAACAGCTGCAATGTTTTTGTATTCGTAGGCTGAATAGCATCATCTTCTGAGACTATGACTGCTGTATCCATTAAAAACTGCAACAAACTGTATCTGTTCGAAGCTGGTATGCTTCAAAATAGATCTGTGTTCAAAAGTGCCCTTCTTTAAAACAAAATACTCTATCCATTCAAAACTCTCATTCAAATCTCACATACTGTCTACTGTTCTTTGAGGATATAAGACAGCTCCATAATATCCAAGACTTGTTTGTAAGAAAGGATTAAACCAGCAACTGTTTACTGCATTAAGATGAATTCAGTACATTAACTGTTAGGATCCTTTGATTCCTAAAAACATAATCAGAAAGTGTTACGCACATTGGATTACAAACTAACCTTTTAGGACAAAACTTTTTTGATTAGTATTAGTTTAGCAAAAAAATCAAACAAACCCACCCTACAAATTAGGGACTAGAGTTGGCTCTTTGCTGCCTAAACAGGTGAGGAACTAGCCTTGAAGAAGCATGAATTATCCTTGCAGAAGCCTTTTGTTTGTTGTGGAAAATTGGTCTGTGCTGAAACATTGTGAGAGACAACTACAGGTTGTACTAGATACGTTCCTTTGCAAGCCCAGGTAAAAAGGGGGAAAGTATATTTTTGGGGCACGGTTGAGGTCACAGATAATATTCCTTTGTTCTCTGAACAGTTCTGTAACTGAGAAGATTTTTCTAATCTGCCAAAATATTAGAGAAACTACTGGCCTGCAGTTGGAAATCTCATGCAGAGACACTATCCAAAATGGACCATGCTGGGTAGCTACGTAAGTGCACACTGTAATGGTACATCTTCTGCTATATGATTCTTTCCCTTCTTTTCTGTGCTATGTCAGCTCAGCTGCAGTGTAGCCTTAATATAGTTATAAGTCTCCCAGGTCAAACCTAGTTTGACTAGCTATCCAGCTGAGAGCATAATCAGGCTTGCTTAAATCTGACTTTACCCTACAATGTATTCATAGGGAGCATTATAATACAAATTAAGCTCTGACAAATGTGAACTGTTGCTGCCATGTCTGTAAGAAGGTTTTGGTGTTTTTTACATATGTCATTCAAATTTGAAATGATGCTACAGATCATTACAGTATTCAAAAATACCTTTGCAAAAGTAGCAGGCTTAGTCCAAGAAATCCCAAAGGCAAATAAATATGTGTGACAAAACCACTTCGATACAGCAGCAGAAGACATCATTAACCTAACTTCCATCAAGACTTCAGCATTTCCTGCTTACTCTTGCATTTGGGAATCTTTCTCTTGTAACAAAATATGGCGTTGGAGAAAGGATAAGAAAAGGGAGGAGCATGTTCTACATTTCTTCTAAAAAGTCCCAAAATGAAAATAAATTTCAAAGGGAGACTTCACGGTCTGGTCCCTCGCTGGGTTTGGACATACACAACTGGTGGGCAGGGGGCACATAAATGTGTAGTACACTCCCAAAGACTGTCAGGCTGCAGTAGATCTGCACAGCTGGCGGTGGGGTAGGAAGCTGGCTCTCCCAGCTCCTCGTGGTCTTTGTGCTGCTCCCACTTAATTCTTCTTTAGTTCTTACTTCTTGTTCCTTCTGAGAATTAGAGAAATCAACACCTTCTTTACAGTGCAAGAGAACTAGACAGCCTCTCCGTTTTATGGAAAAGCTGATGTCACAATTTCCCTGGTAATTTCTGGACACTTTATTTCCCACTGGCGGACTAAACAACGGCTAAGAAATAATTCAAAATCAATTTAAGTAGGAACAATACAGTCTCTAGACACACAGAGAGACTTGAGTATGGTATGTTGTTGTTGAATTGAACTATTGCTATGGAAATAAATCCTGGAAAAGAGCATGATATCTGTATTCAATGATCTATTAAAATCCACTTCTACATTCACGGTGATTTTCAGATCCAGTCCAATTCTGAAGTCATAAACATATGTTCTTAGCAGGGAAACAGTATTCGAGAAAGCTTTTCATCTTCAGACAAAGAAATACATGAGAAACACTTGAGAAGGTAGAATGGCTGGATACTTTTTTCTCTGTGCATGTTGAAGTGAGATAAATAGGTTGTGAGTTCATTTTTGATTACAGTTTAAACATAACCCTTTTAGGACGCTGCTGACTGTCTTGAATCTAAGGTTTTGTGGGTTTTGGTTGTTTTTTTGTTTGTTTGTTTTTGTTTTCTTTTTAAAGGCAAGCACAAAATCAAACCTCAGACTGGAAATTTCTACAATATCATTAACCTATATCAAAGACCTTCCACTTTTGAAGAAAATCGTTTATGTTTGGGTAACACTTTCGAGAACCGAAGCTTTTACCATTGCCATTTTAACATCTAAACGTGACTTGGAACACATGAAGACCATTTCATACATATTTCTTCTGAGAATTATTCTTGGGATGAACTTGGTTCTAAGCTTTTATTCATAAGGCGAAAACCGAAGCTTATCTCACATAGTGCAAGAAGCAACATACATGGACATGTAGCACAGCTCAGTTAAAAGGCTGTTTAAAATCTATTTTCATAGCAAAGACTCGAAAACTTCCCTGGTAACCACAAAGAGTTAGCTGCTAAAATGGCTCTTGGCTTCCTTTCTTAAAACATTTCACTTGGATGCTCAAACTGATAGAGAGTTAAAGGATGGAAGGTAATGGTGCAGTTACATGTTTATTGATCTTTCAGGCTGGAAGCAGGTAGGATTCTGATCCTGTGACTCTTGTTGATTCCAGTGAGACTGGCCCCATCTTACGGTGGTATTGAGAGGAGTCAGGTCTGCAGACCCTTAAAAGAAAGACACAGAAATGCGTAACAGCAGTTTTCAGCCCATGCATAGTGCAGACAGTGAGCAGGAAGGACCTGAGTCAAGGCAGTGTCACAGCAAATCATAAAATTAGTTAATACAAACATCATTATAAACCTAGAATGATAAAACAAAAAAACGATCCTCATTGGAGATATGGATGTTTTATTTATGAACTACAATTTACATTTTTAATACAATATAGAATCCAGTGTAATTTTTTCTCTGACTCTCTCCATGTCTTTTCTCAGTTCTTTCCTTCAGTACGTTCCTCACCTTTTTTCTCTTTTAGGTGACTTGTACAGTGCGTATAAAATGAGCAATCCCTTGAATAAGAACCGTGTGCACACCTCCCACCAGCCTTACACCTTTGTGATTTTTCTATATGTAAAAGCTTCTTTGTGACTACGGGGTTATATTTTAACCCTGCTGTTGCTGTCAAAACTGCTCCATCAGTCTGCTGAATCTGATTTTCAATTCTTGCCATCTTGCCAAGATTTATTAAAATAACCCAGGAAACTTCTAAATTTGCACGTACAATTGTAGCTTATTTATTAGATTTTGTTTTGTTCAACCAAATTTCACATTACATGGATTTCTTTTGTAAGATGATACTACGTATCAGGCTGCTTAGTCAGGACATACTCTAAAAGGTTCCTCCCAGAAAAAGTTATTGTAAATTATTTCTAGAGTAATAAATAATTTTCAAAGTTAAGAGGGTGATAAGAGGGGCATGGAAAACTGTTGGCATGCACAGCTGAATTCACTTAATTTCCTGTCATGTTCTTAGAACTACTAGAAATTTCCTTTTTTATATTCTTCACACATGAACCTTTGTCCTTACTGAATTGTTCCATATGCTAACATGAGTGAAGTTATGATTATAATGAAACACATATGGTGTGTGTCAGGAACAGAAGGGAGCTGACAAAAGGTAAACTCAGACTTGACACAGGATTTTAAATAGAATGGATCAGTTATAAATTGTTTCTGGTTATGTTACCATGCAGTTCTCACTCAGATAAAACTAGACGTAACTCAGTGGGACTTAAACCTCAGTAAAGATGAAAATAAAGGGCAGTAAGAAATAGAGTAGCATATATGTTACTCAGTCACAAAACCCCTTTTTTATGGAGCAATCCAGAAGCACATTGCTCGAGAAACCATTCCCATAATGCATTTTTAGAAGGTAATTTTTTTCTGTGCAAGTTATGCTTTTCTTACCACCTCTGCTCCTTTGATTGTTGTTGCAACAAATGTCTGATTTAAAGTCTTTCATGAAGAAATGTTGGTAATATCTTCTGCTTGATGTGGCTCAGTTTAAAACTTTTTTTTTTTTTTTGGTAACCTATAAGTGTCATTTAGAGTATGGTTTCGCATTACAGCCCTCAACACTTTGAGCCACCCCTGGTGCTTCTCTGACTCCCTAATGAACTGAGCCAGGGAGTCAAACAAGCCAAAAATCAATTTTACAAGAAAGAAATGAAAAGTGCACTTTACACCTATTCTCTGCATCATGTCATTCTGGGGCCAGCTCTGGTGAAATGGAAATGAAAGAAATGCCAGGCCAAAAATGGACCTTTTCAATGGCAACTGTCTGTTAGATCATTTTAGCTTTAACTGCAAAATGTCGGGGTTGGGGTTATAGTCTTTGTTAGTTCTCTTCATAAAACTTACGGTGAAAAGGATATCTCAACATTTGACTGAGAGTAAAGTAAAAGGTTGTGGCCTGGGGTGAGGAAAACAAATACCACAGTCTTTGACAAGCTTCAAAATACAAAGAGGTATTTTTTTAAATATGCTTGATGGATAGTAGACATTAGTATAAATATCAGTAGCAGAGCTAATATTATGTTCATACATCTATATGTTAATTAGTAAGAACATATGAAAGTTAGTAATTAAGCCTTCATTACAAGTTGTTTGAAAAAATATTATCCTTTAAAGTGATATATTGAGTACTTTCACCTTTCTGATAACAAAGTTTTCATTAACTGCGTTGTATTGGTCTGAAAGCATCATAATTTGTCAAAACACTGTATGATAGAAAAACAATTACAGATTCACTTAGAATATTTATCAGCTTAAAAATTGTCTACGTTTCATCTTTTTATTTTTAACCTGAGCTTTTTGTACTAATGAAATAAGAATAGAAATTACTTCCTGAATACTCTGACAATCAATTACTTTCTCCTTTCCGTTTTTCTAGTTATAGTGAGTAAAAGCATATCTTACCATAAATTGCTCCAGAAAACAGTATATAAAACAGTCTGATAAAGCAAGCTGCAGAAAAGAGATACGTTTCCTAATAAACTGTTTATATTCTTGATGCAAACACGCGAGCGTTTTCCAAAATAAATGAGGCTTTGATGCTATCATTTTGTTGTTACAGATATATTGCATCTATATTCAGATGTATTTTCCTTTTTAATTTGCAGTTTGTTATCTACTTCCTACAATCTTCCCTCCTTCCTCCTTAATAGAGTAAAAAATACATGCAGAATAAAACGTATCTTTTGACCTGTAATATGGGAGCCAAATAAGATTACACGTTCCTATATTTTTTTTTCTTTTAGTGCTTTCCTCCCATTCTAATGAATATTAACCTTAGTTCACCTTTACATTCACACAGACTACGGTGTGGCCAAGCTTACAGACTGAGTTTGATGACTTCATTTGTATTTATCTGCCAGTTCCAGATAGATGAACCTCATTTTAATTTGTCTAAATGTGAAGAACTAATTCAATATTTGCAACAAGTTCTGTTTAAAAAGGCCAGTTCTACACAAAAAAGATGTGCATTGTTTGGGGGAAGGGGTCCCCAAAAATTAGCTCATTTGAGCACATCAGTGTGTTTAATTATATTCTCCCAGATAGCCCCAACCACAGCAACATTCCCTGCTATCCACAGAAATGAAGCCATCCCTTAAAACGGTAGCAGTGATATTACCAAGAGCACTCAGTAACCTGCATAGAAACCAGCTCTTCTCATCCCTTCAGCACCTCGGTCCATCTAGGTCTCCAGCACAGAAACATTTCCCGCACTTGACCCACACACAGGGATTGCTGCAGGACTGTATATAATTTGTTCAGAATCAATGGCTTAGCACCTCAGAAGCCCTTTAAAGCACTCAGTCCCTGATGAATTGGTAGAGAAAACTACACTTTTGAGGATCTTGGCTGTAGGAGGTGCTCATCAGTTTCCCAAAGTATGAGAATTGGTATATACCCAACCATAAGCAGAGAGACATTTTAGCAAGATTTTGAAATCCACTCCTTTCCTAATTATGTTAGAGTTAGCTTGGGTTTCAGCCATCTGTTGCATAGGTTCTGCATGAAATTCTGACTTTTACCTTCAGTAGTAGTCTTTTTGCCTGGTAGGTTTTCTAACACAGCAATTATTCTGCTATTTCGGGATAATGTCTTCTTTCATTAAGCAACATAACATTCATATCTATTCAGAATTAAGATGTCTGAACTGTACATTTTCGTTTTCTTAAGTGCATGTGTATTGGAAGCAGAAGGAATTCTTGTCATACTTATAAATTAGTTTTATTTTAATGAAGCATAAACAGTTCTTATTTAAGAATATCCAGATAATTAGATGTCATATTATGGTTTGTACTAATCATAAGAAGAGCCTGAAAGTGAAAAATTTAAAAGGGGAATATACTGCAAGCAATATTTTTTATTAAAATGAACAGGAATACTCATGTGCACAGTATACCAATATTTGTGCCCACATGAGTCACTCAGCTGGGAATGACTTTTACATCGTACATGTAGTTTTTACATCATACTCATGGTTTCAGAGCTGTTCTCTTTCAGCTGTGCCCATAGTAAAATAGGTCTAATGGCTTTTCTTCGAAAGCGCACAGAAAGAGAAGAGCACATCATAAGGACGGTAAATCCCAAGTGTCAGTGATAACTTCTCTATGATCAGTAAAATGCAGGTCATAAAATCTTAACTCTGTGTCTTTTCTTTCCCCCTGGAATCTTCTTGGAGAAATCCAAGATCTTCCTCAATGCCCTTGTGACTGTCCCAGATTGTAGTTTTGTAGCATTGAGAAAGACAGAAAAATTTCTTAGCAGTGCCAGTTACAAATATACAGTCTGTTAATAAAATTGAGATTCAATAGTAAGTTGAGAACCAGTGAATGTACATGCTAGAAATGTGGCACCTTCTGTTTTGGGGCTTTTTGACCTTTTGTCCAAAGGTACCAAAGATCCTTGGTTATGAATATTTCTTGTTTTCTCTTTTACATATCTCTATATATGTATGTATACATATCTGTGTGTGTTTGTGTGTGTATATTATTTAAGCATTTCACTACTCTACTGTATTATTTAAACATCGCTAAGGAACGTATTCTTCACTCTGAGAGAGGGGGTAGAATACCCTCAAGGGACTGTCAGTTTGCTACTGATACACAAATAAAATGGAAAACTGAATCCTCCATAGAGAAGCAGTTACAAATGTGCGAGGTGGTACTTGTGATATATTCTTTGTTTGTTACATAAAATGCAGCATAAGGAAAACTGATTTCTAAAACATATGACTGCCTACAGTTTTGTTTTATAGCCAGCAAACGTTGCATAATAGTGATATACTGACATTTCCTTGACAGTGTAACTCATTCCATTTTGTTTGTAGGAGTTAGAAGCTAAAAGGACGGTAACAGAGCTGCTTCATCATGACTGATGACTTTACCTTTTAGGAACTGAGCCAAGATTGATGAAAGTGTCAGTATCCAGAACTGCATTTCAGTATATTTGTAAGTGTGATACTGAGTAGAAACCTTAGTATTCCGCACCACGACCTTAAGTTGTACTTTGCACTACTGACAATATCAACTGTTACTGTTCCCTTTTCCCTCCTGTATGTGTGATTTGTTCTACGGAATGTGCAAGGAAAAACACGTTGCAGAAGAGTGGCAGGAAGGATGAAAATGTTTCTGCTATGTGTTACTCTCAAAGACCTCTCTCTCTAGCCTGTATCAGATAAACACCTACTCTGAAGTGAAACAAGAAGCTTTTTTCTTCAGCTAAGAATCTCTAAGATGGGCAGTGGCTAAAATGTCACTGCTACAGTTTACATCGGCTCTGAACATGCTGTAGAACAACTGAAGGATCTTAAGTTCACCAATTTTCTGTATGCAGAAGAGAGAAAGTCCTAAGGAAAGAACTGTACAGTGTCATCCACATTTCTGATTTTGACCTAAACTGTAGTAACCCAATTTTTCAACATGTTGAACATCCAGCCGTCCCATCTGCACCTGCTAGTCTCACATGTCTAAAAGCTCTGAAAAATCTAGTTGCATCAAAGGTCTGGAAGAAGTAGAAGAAAAAGGTTTTACTTTAATATTGGATTTCAAAAATCCAAAGATATGGTTGCACCTCAAGCAATCAAACTAGTCTCAAACAAACTAACGTAGATTTTAGTAACAATTAAGCCTGACTCTTGTAAAGTTGTTTCATCAGCTGGTGTGGTAACTTATCTTGCTCGCGTTGTAACTTATCTTGCTCATGTTTCCTTAACTTGCAAAAGCGTTTTATGTATAAGAGTAACGTTGAATGATGGAAGTTCAAGGAAATCCTGTTCTTCAGTGAGGTGCTAAATAAGGATGATCTCTGGCACTCCTGTATTGTGGTCTTTTTGGAAAGTTCTTGAGCCTCAGGTAATTTTATCTAGAATCATATCACTGTGAAATGCTCCTGTTCTTGAACTCTTCACAAAGCATCCACCTGACAGGTGTTGGCTTGGTCTGACACGAGCCACGTTCTCATGACTGCAGGGTGACCCAAGCAAAGGCTCAGATACCTGGCCCCAGCATGGGGTTGTGGATCTTTCCCCTGCTAGGCACTGAGAGAGCTAACGAAGTTCATAATGGGAGATCAAATTGGGAGATCAAATGTAAAATTGGATTAGGACACCTGCTATGTTGAAAGGAGAACTACAGCACTGACCATGGCAAAGGTGCAGCTGCTGGCTAAATATAGTTAAACCGTGAGCTGGCTGAGGTTCAGGCCAATGCAGATGTGTGTGTGTTGCACTGCTGTGCTGACACCATTATTTCTGTATTCACTAGTTTGGGTGGTCCCTCACTGTATAGCCTTCTAGAGGTAGCACAAAGAAAAAGGTGTGTTATAAATATTGTCCTACCCTAGGGATTGGTGGCCTTACTCACAAGGGCAAGTTTTTGCTTCTGCCTATGTGGGATAACAACACATTCCTGCAAGAGGAGCCCCTCAGGCGTGATATCTGTTTTCCATATAGCAGCCAACAGAGAGTCAGTTTCTTTTACAGCTGGAAGGGGTAAAGGCTGCATCTTCCAGGAGCCTGAATCTCCACTGGGTAGCGCTTACTTTCCCTCTGAAGGTGCAGCATCACCCTTTGGAAAATAACACAAACCTCCTCAGGTAAGGATTCAACCGAGATGGGAAAATCCTAGATTCCATATCCTGTTGCCACGACTGTTCAGTTTCTAATGCTTCATGTAACAAAAAATTAATTTAACCCACCTGTGAGTCACTTCTAAAGTTTAGGCATTGTGGACAGAATGAGGGAAATCTTCGGGACTGAAGTCCAAAATTGAATTAGGCACAAAACGCATGGCTTTAAGAATCTGAATCCTTTGATGATCTCACACCTTCAGTTTTTCGTTAGTTACAAGTGGATTCTCTCCCCATTGTCTTTACCCACTACTTATAACAAACAACTTCTCCCCAAAATCACTCTCTGTGCAAGTTCCAAAAAAATTAATTGTTCCCCATAAAGTTCTTGAAGCTATTTTCTCTCCAATGCTGACATATTTTAATAGTTACATCAATAATCAAACATTTCTTTCTGATATATTTCTTAATATTTTGTTGTTTCTACATACAGAAGCTTTTTGCTTAAACTAAGGAATGCAAATCCAAGTATCTTAATTCTTCTCATTTCTGCTAAAAAGCCTTTTAGGGGGAACAAAATGTCACCGAATACATTTTGTATGTAATACAAAGATAAATAAGATCACGAGACAGTCCCATCTAGCTGCCTGTTGGATTAAAATAAATTCACATAAAAAGATTGAAATAAATTTATTTTTTCCATATAGTGAATACCTAACAATAGTATTACACATGGAGTTCCTCCTGAAGGAACTGGCTGAAAGGTCTGCTTTTATAAGATGGAATTGTTCTGATGAGAAAGATAAAATCTCATCTGGCTTCAGTTGGTTTGTCTTTTTGACAACTGTCTTTAAAACCCCTTTTCCACTGTCTGAGGAGAAAGGTACACAGTTGTTTTGACAGCTGATGCTCTTGCTACTCCCCAGTAAGAGCCTGTGTCATTTCCTACAAATATGCGGGACCTGTGTAGGATGGGAGGACTGTGGGCACTTCAGTGAACAAGAGCATCCTTATTAAACAAAATCTCTAGCTCACGAAGGCTAGAACAAACAGAGTTAAATTTAGGTAAGATATTTTCAGATGAAAAATGACCAGGTTGCCATTTTTTCTCTCCAAGGAGTTAGAATGGAAAAAAAATAATCTTAAAGCTGAGTGAATACAAGTTATTATACATATTTTTTCAGGCAAGTATGCTACCTGTCTCTGTTCACAAATTATCTAGTGAGTTTATTGTTTTATTGACATTTTGTGAATGTACTTGTTATTTGTCCAGTGAGTTTTGAATACTTTTACTGTAACTGTTTCCAACAGCTGCTTGCCATTCTGAAAGTCATTGCTGGACTTGGTACGTGTAGACCCTTGTTCTAGAGAGAAGAGAGAAGCCCAGCTCGTGCTCCTGGAGCCGAACTTTCAAGTTAATTCCCTAACTTGTGTCTGTGTCCACAGCTGTGGTTATTCAGTATGGATGACTTGTCACCTGAATCACCTGGCTTGCTTTTGTAATTATCTGTCCATACATAAAAAAATCAAGTAAGCATTTTAGGTGAGACTGAAAAACAATTATCAGGAGGCCCCAATAACTGCCAAAAGTTGAAAAATGATATCTGAACACTTTTATAGACTTTAAGTATGTGTCTAAGTTAACATGAAAACACATACCAAAGTAATATGGTAATAGGCTTTACTTTCTATCCTGGTTCTTTCCACACAAAAAAAGGAGGGGACGGTACATTTCTCCAGATTGTCTGTGATGCCAGAGTCAGCAAATTTTCCTAATTTGTTTATTTTCTATTGATCCCTTTTTCTGTTTGTTGCTGTTTCTTTATGTATAAAAGCATCAGACCAGGTTCTCCAGGCACTAACTGTTTAGTTCTTCTTACGTGTTTCTCGCTTTGCTCCCTGGAAAGGACTAAAGGAAAATGAAGATAAAATATATGTCATGACTAACAAACAACCCTCAGAATTGTCTTTTTGTCTCTGCTGAGAACGGTCTTTTAGTCTGGAGACATTTTAGGATAGGAATGTTTTTGAGAACTCCTTAGCGCATTTAATAAAGAGTAACAATAATTATTGCTAACAAAGATCCTTGGCATAAATTTTCTAAGAAAAAGTCAATAACAGCAGTCACAGCTATCAGAGAAATCAATCTGTGGAATTTATTTGTAATAACATCCATTGTTGAATTATTTCCTGCTGTGTGTTTATCTAGTTGGCAATGTCTTGTCTAGGAATGGCTGGAGCGCTGGGCAGGTTTTTGTTTGTTAAAGACTGAAACGGAAACTACTTGCTTGGAGCCCTCCCAAGACACAAGTTCATGCCTCATGTAGTTCATTTCTATAACTTTTTGTGGATAATTTCATAATCAGTACATCCCTTGCCTTATTAAATGACAGACTGCTTTCAGTATTTTCTTGTTTCTTTCTCTTACTCCCTCTTTCTTCCACCTCCATTATCCCAATAGGGGTATATTTCTGTACCTAACTGGATATTGTTCTTTCTTTCCCTGGAATTTAAAAAAAAAAAAAGAAAAACAAAACAAAACAAAAAATAAAAAAGAAAGATTAAAAAAAAAGCAGCATATGAAAGTTAAGATACATTGTTTGTCTTTTTATTTTTTATGGATTATTCTGAATATAATTGTGCCAAAATAATATTCATATTTCTGTAAGGAAAAAAGAGGAAATTGCCACTGTAATTCCACAGAATATCACAAATTTTTGATGTTTTCAAGTTTATGGTGGTCATTTTTCTTATTATGAGGAAGAAAGCCCTTCTATAGCTCCTAATGCTTTTTAAAATTTGTCATGGACGAACTGTAATCTTGAAGAGTTACTTCCTGTTGAAGCACATTTATAATTGTAGAATATTCCTGGACCTGTTTTTTTCTTAAATATTCTATAAACCAGATGTGACTGGAGCTGAATAGGTATGGGTATATTTAAAAAGGGATCCTGGTATTATGAAATGCAATTCCTGTGATCTTTGGTGCTTGGAGTCAGTAAAATTCTTCAACAGGTTCATTTTCAGAAAGATCTTTTTAAGACGCTCTATTTAACACTTACTCTACTTAAAAATCTGATAAATCTGTAAGCTTAGTATTTACTTTATATGATAGTGAATTTTTAACAATATCTTTTAAGTACGTATCATATATACAGTGTCATGGATTATTGGTTGCAGAAATCATTATCTAAAGCACTCTTAATGGAACAAATATATGAGTGAGGGCATGCCCATAGCAGGCTTTTACAGAGCTAGCCTTTACAGCACGCAATGAGTACCACCCACCTTCTGCTCAGTCTCTAGAAGTCAGAAAAACACACTAGGTGTTTCTGATTCAGCCGTGCAATTTGAGCTGCAATTGCTGAGCTCATCACGCCTCAAAGGGGTGGTCTCATTTCATTCCTGCCGCCCATGTCCTGTCCTCACCCCCCTCCTCCTTGTGCCAGCTCCCGCATGCATCTGCTTCTCATCAAGAGCTGATTCGATTTGATTCATTTACCTGGAAGTAAACTATTAGCTTTTTTCATCCAGCTTAGCCACTTTATTGCGATGACGTACACCACAGCTGATGTAAGCTGGGGAAAGAGAGAAGGACGGAAAAGATGACTAAGGTGAAGTGGGTCCTGCTGTTCTGGCTGTGAAAAGACACTAGATCAGCTCAGCTGTAGTGCCTAACTGCATCCTGAGAGAGCAGCTCTGCGTCCTGCTGCGCTGGTTCACTGCTGATGTAACTGTACTGAAGGAAATACATAAAGCTAACGTGGCACTGAAGTAACAGTATTATGTCTTACAAGGCAGAGATCCTGTGAAACAGACTGAGTTAATTTTCACCTCATCTGCTATGGTTGCAGTCTCAAAGAGATCGAGTCTGTGTTTTTACGCCTGTGAAACACAAATATTTGTTTTGCATCGCGTTTTACTAAAGAATCCTCCAAAAAAATTATAATTTGGGAAATTAATCTATCACTGTATTTGTATTTGTATTAATTTGACAATACTTTTCCACATTTCAGTCAAATCTCACCCTTAGTCTCTGACAGTAATGTATATGCCGTTTTGAATAGCGGCTCTGTAGATCTGGTTGCCTTGTTCCACATCCACCTTGCAAGTGGACACAGCTTTATTTTAGCAAAAGGCTCTAGATTTTTGGGATCTCCTAGATTCCTCTGTCAGTAGGGATGATGCACATCCTCTCTTCTAGGGCTGATGCTACCCCAGTTCTTTCATTGCGCCTCTTTCTACTGTGGATCTGTCTGCCCATATTTTTCGCTTTCTAATTATATACAGGGGCATTTCTGGAAGGAAAATCTGTGTGAGGAGATGTCGTTTTTTTGGTACTATTGGTAATGGTCTTTGTTCTGCAAACATTCTTGAAAAAGTATAAGCAAAACATATTCAGCAATTACGTGAAAAGTAAGAAAAAATCATTGTTACTTTTTATAAGTTTGTGCTCAAATTATATGTTTCTTACAAGGCCAAACTTTATTATCGAAAAACTTCCATTGTCTGCAGTAGGTGTTGTGGATTTTTTTTTTAGTTCATTTTTTAGTTTAGATTCTATTTTATTTTATTTTTGTTTTTAGTTTTTAACTTCAGCAATTGATTTTATGTTTTCAGAATCTCCAGTACTATTTGGACCTGATTTTCTTCTCACTGCCAAAGGAGAGGAATTTTAGGAGGGTTGCTTCTGACTTCCAGTGGGATAGCTGAGAAGAGAATCAAAGTGAAATCATTCAGCAAAATTTACTATTCATGGCAAATCAGTTTTTTTCAGTAAGAGAGATTCTTCTGAAGTGTCTGTTATATCTGTGCCTTCAGCAGAAAGCTTGAGCTAGAAAATTTTCAGATTGTTTAAGATGGTTGCATAGTTTCTGAAATGCCAAACTCTATGGCATCTTACCCTTCTCTTAAACTTTTGGGAGAAGTTTTGACAAGTGATTAAACTGATGCAGACTTCAGAGCACTAGAAGCCTGGGACGTAAAATAACTAAAACTGAAGGTTTGAAAAGAATGAAAAATTTCGATGTTTTTTCACTTCCTAGCTTGAAGGTAGACATGTCGTAAAATCCTTAAATCCAAGCAGCTTTTCTCAGTGATGTTAGCAGTGGTTTGGATAAAAATGGACAACTTAGAACTCTTTATCTGGAACATCAAAATAAACCCCAAAGTTTTTATTTCTGTAGGTGTGCTGGTTTAGTGTCGACTTTTGTATGGGATTCTGTGTGTCTTGGATTTCTGCTAGCCTGATTAATAACACATCAGGATCAGCACACATCTTTGCACAGATTTCTGAGACTCTGCATCATATTGCAGATGCAAAAATAATAGAAAAACAAATGAGAGACTTTATGTTTTCCTTCCCGAATGAACCAGAAAATAACACAACTATCAAGAGATTTTGTTCCGTTATGCTTTTCTGGTTTGGTCCTAGACCAAAGTTCAGATTAATTTCTGAACCTCTGAATGTTCGTTTCAAATGATGGGGTTTGTTAATCGACAGCCATTTTACAGGCCCTGGCAGGAAGAGTGGCCCCTCTGTTCTCAGTGGTTTCTTTCTTTCATTCTGTCTTCTCCCACCCTTTAGTCAAAGTGGTGAGGTGTGGATTGGAGGAGACAACAAAAAGCTGGGCAGAAAACTGGCTAGATTGTCAGGCTCAGAGGCACAAAGTCCTGTGGTTAAGCAGTGGCTGGTTAAGCAGGGAGGTACCACTCATTGCTAATCACCTGGATGATGGGACAGACTGCATTCTTAGCAAGCCTGTGGCTCATATCAAGCCCTCAGTT